>WTSP01026321.1:0-62519 GCA_025331215.1 Actenoides lindsayi
GCCCCCGAGCCTGGGGCGGGCAGGGCGCGGCCGCCGCTCCCCGGGACACGCACAGGGCGGCTGCGCGCACCCCGCGAGCCCGGAGCCGTTTGAAAAACACAGGGTCTGTTAGTTTTGTTTTTTCGAAGCTAAAATTTTGCTATGCGATTGTGGGGAGCAAGCTGGTGGCTAGCGCGGCCCGCGGGGATCCCGCCTCGGCTCCGCTGCTGGACACGCGGCTCCTTCAGAGGCGCCGCCCGTCTGGTCTCCACGGCCGCAGGGCTCTCTGGGGGGCCAGAAGCCATCTGAATACAGCTAGTGCCACACTTCACCGTCTTGGTGGAACTGCCAGAAGAGGACCGACCACCAGCTCAGCGATGCTCCAGCCTTGAGTCTGACAGTTACTGGAGCTGAGTACTAAGAGTGGAGATAAAATACCACAGAAGAACAAGGCTGGTCTACCCATGGAATCCTCAGAGAGGTTCTGTCACTGCTGCATCTGTTTAATATCCAACTTTTAAAGGGCCAGGAAACTATCTGGATCAGCATTCCACAAGTTCATTTCCTTTATCGCTCACAGTCTTGTTCATACTGGATTACTATGGTCACTGACTTTTTAGCTAGTGGCACTATTTCACTGTGGTATCTCCACATACAGTTGAAAGACTGCCCAAAGCACTAAGTGATAAACAGTTTCCTGATTTTGTTCTTTTGGCAAAGTGGAACTTTCTATAGTATGTAAAACTCATATGTGATGGAAACCATGTTTCGTAAGGAGTGACCCGTATAGGCCTGGGAACAAGCTCCTCTGGGGTAATACAGGCCACTATAGATCTAAGAGGGAGAGGAAAAGTGGAATTCTTGTGCATGACCCATGTTTCAAGCAGTGCACCTGCATTAATGAAAGGGTCGAGAGATGTATCTTGGTGAGAAGATGAGAAGCTGAGCAGCAGGCTGACACTGGCCATGCAGCTAATCTGGACAGGAGGTACTCAAAGTCTGAGGGGCCAGTGGGATGCAAGAACCTAGCTAGCACCTACTATTGTATTCTCATTTAAAAAAACCCAAAACAACAAAACACAGCCAATTATAGCAACATGTAAATGTTATTCCAGCAAATCTAGACATCTGCATTACTAAACCCAAAGTCTTTTAAAGAATGTAAGTTACTCTATGTGGACGCCAATGGGAACTAAGCTGGCAAGCTTCAGTTTCCATTGAGGGTCAATTTCTAGCTCTAACAAACTGGTTGGAGAATAGTAAAACTCACCCCATGCAGCATTTTTGTACAACTGATCTTTCAAGAATAAAGATAAAAAAACCCACCTTAAAACACAACTACTGAAATTGAATACAAATACAAGTCAAGATAAAAACACCCAACAACTGAATTCTTCAAGCCATATTACTGCTGATCACTGCTATTTTGACTTTGTTCTGGGCTACAAGTGCTTAATGCCCTCTCCAGTTGTGACAACACAGGGTTGCAGTTTCACCTGCAGTCACCTCCATGAGCCCCAGATCATTTCATAGAGAGAAGAGAGAGACAAGAGCTGCCTATGACCAGTGGTACGAAGTCTGATGGGTGCCATGTGAAAACTCCAGTTTCCCCAGCTGTGGCTGCATGCAGGTGGCAAGAGCAGGAGCAATCAGTTTCCAAGCAGCAGAGGAATGAAAAAAAAGCTTTCTTCTGAAAGAAAGATAGCTCTTAATTATAGTGGACCTGAAAGAAGGATTGCAGCATAGCACCAGCTGTGAGCCTGTAACTCATACTTTGCCAGCTGAGGGATGAGAAAGCCAAAAGGGGATGATTTGGAGAAACCCCCAACATGAGCTGGCCCACAATTTGCTGATCATATGGAGTTTATATACAGAATTCTGCTGTGCTGGATTCTGCCACCGCATTTTGCTTTTACCACCAGATGCCTCTAAGGACATCTGCTAATCTGTTCAGAGAAATCTCAAAGCAAGACTGTAACAGGGAACAAGAGGGGGGAAGAACTGAAAGCGATGCCAAATTGAGGCCCATTCTTCATAGCAGTCATCCTGAAATGACTTACAGGTGTCTCAGACAACATTCCTGCAGAAATTTCATATACTATTACTATTCATTTTGCACAAATGTCCCAAAAGGTTGCATTCAAACAGAAGCAACACACATAACAACCCTTTTGATTCAGACAACCAGTTAGGACACTGCCAACAGTCAGATTATCACAGGTCTGCCATCATCATCAGTAGAATGTTTCAGCAGAGGCTTTACAGCCCTCTCTGTGCCCCTGGACCATGCTTAAACCTCTAAGAACCATGTCCTAGCTTGGAAGGAGATGAATCATCCTGCTGCAGGGCATAAGTAGTGTCAGGCTTGTCTGCTTTGGTCTCAAGGAGTGACAAACCAAGAGCTGACAAGCCAACAGTTACAGTCCAGACAGGACAATCAGGAGGCCACGGATGTCCCCGCGTGAAGGCAGGTGACAAATATCAGATCTAAGCCAAAAATCCAAAGCAACGAAAACTGAAGTCAGGATGATTAATTAACTATTTATGGTCTCAACTCAGTCAGAGATGTTGAAAAAAAGTCCCAAACCCTCAGTGCATCTGCAGTGTTTACCTTCCATGGATGTTCAAATGGGTTCATTTCAGTTTCTTAATTAGTCCACAGACCAGTTACATTAGAACAAGTTAACGGTGTTTCCATAAAGCTGTCAGTGCTGTATGGCCACCAGTGCCAATCACAGTCATTATGTTAGGAAAAAACACCTCTGAAGACAGGCAAGAAGCTCTGGGTTCACAGAGGCCTCCTTCAAGACCAGGAAAGGAGAAACCCCCTGTCAGCAGCCCAGACCTCAGTGCACTGCTTGGCTCACTGAGGTGGATGCCATCTGGTACCAGGAGCTGGTGCTTGTCCCAGATGCTTGCTGAACACTTGCTGAAGGCTGGACTGACTTTGGGATGATGTGGTTGGAAGTAAGATAGAGCTGAGTGAATTATGGATGCAAGAAATGTGAGCAAACTGCCTGCTCACCCCAGTCAGGGTCTCTCTGCATTTCAGGAAAAACAGTTTGATGTATTTGTCTGGCTCAGACTCTCAGACCGATGCCTCTCTCCCTGCCAGCCATCTGCCACATCACTTTTAGTTCTCCAGGCACACATGGCCAAGAGAATGTGCTCCCAGCCTTTGGCTGCCACACCACTGACTCTCTGCTATCCCAGGTTCCGACAGAAAAGCTTTAATGTCTGACAGAAGTTAAAAAGCTTTAACACCTGACTCTGCTCCAGGCTGAGTAGGACTTGAAGAAACAGCACTTGCTCTCAGTGCGTCAGGAACTGGATGCTGTCACTAGTCTCTGATCAGGAGGCAGCATTCCCCCCAAAGGTAGAGCTAGTATCATCTCTTCCTCCTAATTCTGAATGACATTCAGACAATGGTCTGAGACAGGATGCAAAAAACCTCCCTGTAGGTACAGCATTCAGCCTTGGACCTCCATGCACACCCTGGAGGGACCACCACGAACTTGTCTTAAATGTGAAATTCTTATGAAAATGGCAACCAAGAAAACAAAAAAATAAACAAACACCTAAAACAGCTTCCAAGTCCAGAGGACTAAAACTAGATGTACCACAATATGGAACAGGTAAAAGGGTGAGACTCTTGACTTCACCAGCAACACCATGCACAACACTTTGATTAAATCATTGACAAGTCTGCTTTAGGGAAGAAAAATTTGGAAACATCAGGCAATCAAACTGTGAAGTCTGTGAAAGAATGTGATTAATGCAAAAATGTGATGAAACTAATGTGCTTGGCTTCAGGATTTCATGGCACACCCAATACTGGAACCAAATCTGATGGCTTCTTGGCGAGCAGTGCCCCAATGTGTTCCTGGAACATGGTTATCCATGTCTTCTTTGTTTTCTAGGTCTGATCAGAATCTAAAGCTTTTATTTTAGCTACATTTCTAAGGATGCATTTACTAGGATATGTGCCCATAAACAGAGAAGTGTACATGCATATATACTCTGAATAATTGTGCAGAATTCCACTCTTCCCTCTTGAGACATAAAAGAGCCAAGTGTTATTAAATTTATGGCGAGTTTGTTGTAGTTTGCACATAATTTTCTTGATGCACTGCAGATTTTTTAACAGGCTGCCACTTCCTCTCCTGTTTAATCTTAAGGTACTTGTCCAGTCTCAGCTACACCTTCAACATCTCAGATTTCTGTCTAAGGCTGTTGGTCCCAGGGGCAATACTCTGTTTAGCAATTGTGTCATTTTCTCTCTTCTCCTTTGCTTGTATTCAGCCCTCAAAATTTGCATGGAAAAGGAACACGTGGGCTTGCAGAGCTTGGGATGCAACAAAGGAAGGGTGCAAACTTGGATTACTAATGCTGCGGTCATCTTGAGACTGATCTTTCACTGATGCTTGAGACACATCAGAACATACTTCATGACTGTGACCTCTAATTACAAAAAGTTGAGCATAACACCACTGGGGCAGGGGTGAGGGAGAAAAGCAGATATGATAGTTACTGCCTCAGATGCAAGTGCCTAGATTTGGTATTGCAGCTCCTGCAGTTTGTTTTCTCTTGTTTACGGACTCACAGTATGCCTAATTTTTCTTTCACTGCAAAAAGATGTTCTTGTGCGTATTGGGACCTATTCTCTAGGGAAAGGCATACCATGTAACTGTGATATCAAAGAAAATATTATACTCCAAGGTGGATGCAGAGAGGTCCAAAGAACTTCCCGTTTGCAAAGCAAACTTCCTGATCGCCCTGTGCACCTAAGCAGCCTTCTTATTAGACTACAAAGTTTAGAACAGTAGTAAACAAAACCTGCCCTGAAACACTCAGCTCCACAGAGTCCATCTGTGAGCAATAGCAACCAATTCTGATGTGACACTGAACCACACAAACACAGAGTGCCCGTGGGGGAAACCTACCTGCCAATACTGCAAAGGCTCTTTGCAGGTGAGTAGGTGCCTACAAATAGCGCTTTAAAATGCAAGACCATAGGTACAATTTTTTCTCAGTGTGTAGAGGAGACCCTTTTTGGGACATTACCTTTTTTGGGACAGTCTGGACAGCTGTCATACCATGCACCCTAGAAGCGTTGAATAGTGAGAAGAAAATGCATGTGGATACATGTTGAGTTTGACTGTGACAAATGACTCCTTCACAGGGATGGTTGGTGGCAGTGAGACATATTGTGTTCTAAATTAACCCTTTGTAAAGCCAAAGAGCCAAAAAAGCCTCCAGATACTTACACATTGGTTTGAGCTGTCCAATGAGTTCCTCTTTTGTCCATTTTGCCCATTCCTTCTTGTCTGTATTTATTGAGCACAAGATGGGGCCACATGGTTTCCCACAGTCCTCAATGGCAGGGACATTCAGGTAGTGCACCAACACGATATCTGGGTTCTGCAGAGAGAGCAGAGCAAAGTTACATTGCTAGACCTCTCCCTTGCTCAGGCTCTCTGCATTTATCTTCCTAATTAAAACTATGACAGAAAGCATCGTAATTAGATCCCAGTATGTACCATATTTCCCTGAGATCAGAACTGCTCTTTAAAAGTCGGTAAGAGATGAGGCACAACAGTTTGCACGCAGCTTCTCCCATCCCAAGTGTGCTTTGCTTGCAACACTCCTGCTTTCCTTACGTGATCAGAGTGAACCTTTTTCTCCAACCTGTACAACATGAAATACTGGCAGGAGTCCTGCAAGCACCAGTCACAACAACCACCAGGCAATTTGCTTTGGTTTAAGGGACCTGTGCTCTGTTTGATCCAATGCTTTCATCAGTTCTGGTCCACACAGGGTTATTTTGAATATTCAGAAATTCACGTGAGAACATCAGCAACAGCCACGCTTCACGCACAGCAACAGAAAGAGGGAGGGAAGAGCCAAAGGGGCTCACAAACATTATTAGAGTGCCCCAAGGACAGGCCCTTTTCAGACAAGCCGATTTCCTTCTTTTGAAGATCTTGCAGCTTTGTGATGGTAACAGTGAGCTTCATAAGGTCAGGACTGGAAGAGACAGTGTCCTTTGCAGAACTGCAGCAGAACAACTGCAAGGTGCTCTCTCCCACAGGTCTGGTTAATGCTCCCCTCTCTCCCTGTGCACCTTGTGAGGGGTGCTGAGCGAGGGGATGCCACATCGCTTTGATGCACTGCGGCGCCGTCCAACTGACACAGACACTTCAAATAGGGAGCCGAGCAGCGTGTTACCACCCTGTGAGTAAATGAATCATCTTAACTACATCAACAGAAACAACTCCACTGGTTTCCCAACAGCATCCCAGGGAGATTGTACAATAGATAATAACAAGATTGAGAAGCTGATTTCTTTCCCTTAAGTCATTTACTCTTAAGTTCACAAACTTTAATGATTGCTTTGGAAATATTTATAAAAATAAATAGAATAATGGTTTAATTAAAACTCTAATGTTTCATTAATGCGGTTAGAGCCCTGTTCTGAGTGGGAGAAGGAACACAAGCCATCATTCAGTTGCAGAGGTTATTCTTATGGGAGCACTTGCTTACGAAACCCACAGAGGGGTGGAGTAGTATGCAGACACCAGCAGAAGGTAACATCTGACGGGCGAAACACAGCCTAACCTGAAGCTAGCCCAGGGCACATGGGGAGCATCCTGCACATCCCTGAGAGGAGGGGGGAGCTGGTTACATCTCCCAACTGCTTGAGGCTTGCCAAGATGGTGCCAGCAGCTGAAAGGTCACTCCTTCATGTGGTGCCCATGTACAGCAGCATGCCAAGCACAGCAGCCCCACAGAGCATGCACTCTCTTCACCTGCATCCCCTTGCATGCTTGCACCCAGCAAAGCTTCAGCAATCAGATGCATCCCTCTCTTTGGAGGAGAAGCTCTCTTAAAAGTGAAGAAGACATTCAAGTAGGAACTTGAATTTTTTCCCCTCTATTGATGAAAACTGCAAGCTGGGGATTTTCAGCAAAGATTCTGTGAGATTGCTTTATCAAGTTCTTGCAACCTGTGTTAAGAGTGGTATTATACAGAGAAGAGGCAAGGAAATGTAGTAAGATACTGCTAACAACTTATTTTGGAGCAGTTTTGGAAAGCGCTAAAGCAAAGAAAACTGTTGTCTCTTCTACTCCCAAGATTCTCCTGGAGACAAACAACTGGACCTTTTATGTTCAGTTTTCACACATTCAAAAACTTTGGTTTCACAGAGCACATCTACCCTGGACGACAGCCAGCCACAGGAGGACACATTAAACCACTGTATCCTATCTTTCTACACCGCAGCACAAAACCTCAGGTTACCATGCAAAACAGAGCCACGTTTTCCTTTGAGCCTTCCTATTTTACCCTTTAAAGACAACAGAGGTGACAGAAATTAACAGGGTGGCTGAGCTGCTTCCAACACAAGCTGATAAAGGGTGGTCTGAAGGTGTGATAAAGGGGAAGTCTGAAATGTTATGGTCTTCATGCATAGCTCAGGAAGATTCAGATAAAAATTATTACCTATACACCCAGATAGTCTCCACCAACTAATTTAATATAATAAGTGATTTAGATGATTAAGTAATAAAAAGTAATATACTTCAGAGATTTCATGTAAAGACACCTCTCTTGCTCTCAGAGAAGTTTCAAAGAGAGCAAGGACACACTGCTGTGGCAGCGTTGGGTGACTGGGCAGTTCTTCAGCTGCTACTTCCATCATTTCAAATAAACTATTTTTCATAGCCTTATAGGGTCTGTTTGTCACCAGGCAAATCAGGACGACTAGGCTTCCTGGCTTCATTGCAGAAGCAGCAAGTAGTGGATTGGCAGTAGAATTTATAAATTTTACAAATAAAAACATGTAAATAAACACAAAACCAACAAGTTTTTTCCTTATGTCTACATCTAAATGTTGACCTCATGAATGCCAGCCTACCTACTAAACTGAAGTGTTTTGACACAAAGGAAGAGAATACGTATGTTTTGGAAGACTCTGAATCAGCAGAGAATCACTATTTCTTTGTGGAGACCTACCAGCAGAACAAGAGAGATATGAAAGACTAAAAGAAAGATTAGAACTCTAACTTCCATGTGGGAAACATGCCAGGACAGGGGACACATCATGGCAGCAGCCCTTCCCCTGAGCAGCAGGGAAATCCTACAGGGTGCCCTGGGCTGGGCTGCAGATGACTCTGGAAGTGTGCACATCAGAAAGTTGCCTAGAATTTCAGCGCCCAGAGCCTCTGCAGAGCTGCTCTGCTTCCCACACATCTGAGTCAAAGTTCTTGCCATCTGTCCCTGACCTGGCCAAGGCTCCTTGGCATGCTGCACCTGAGGCATGGGGTCTGCCTCCTTGGTAGAGTCCATGAGGGTGGAGGAGGAAGTTGTTGCAGTACTCCTGGTGATGTAGGGTAAGTAGGAGAAGGTGCAAGAAGTAGTTAAAAAACAAAACAAAAGCCTGTTACTTTTGATAAAGAAAAATGCAGCTGCAACATCTGTCTGACTCTTGTTTGCAGCTTCATCAGCACTAAGTAGTCAATAAATCAGATTGTCATGGTGTTACGTTTCTTCCGTGGGTTAACCATTAATCTCATGAAAAATGAAGAAGAAAAAACTATGTAATAGTGAAAGTGTATACATTATCCAGAAAGTAATAATAGCATGTAATGGTGCTGCAGACTTCCCTTCCAGCATGATTGCTGGAGCAGCAATGCAGCCTCCATGTGCTATCCCCTACACCCTATTTAACCAATTATTGTTTGTTCCACCAGCCCACTCCATGTTAATATTTTTCACAGTAGCAGAAACACAAAGCTGAAATGAGCTGGGCTGGTCCAGCTTCCCAATTATGGCAGGTGGGAAGGGCAAAGAGAAGCACGGCCAGCCTGTGAAGGGCTGATTAACACCCGGACAAAGGAATGGCAGGTACCACCAGAGCTCCAAGCTGGCACGGCTGTAAGGGAAACCTTGACTCATTTCAGCAACTGCCTTCTGCCTGCTTTTTATGATGGAAAGTCATTCCCCATGTGAGGGGACATCTCCCTTCTCAGGCAGGGCAGAGGAATCGTAAAAGCCCTCTCCCTTCTTGCTGTCCCCACCCCAAAGCATGCTTTTTTTTGTTCTCTTTTTGTTTCAAAAGCCATTTCTGGCCAGCTTTTAGCTGTTCAGCAATAGCAAGAGCTCAAGGCTACATCTCATTAGTGGGGGCTTCCGAATCGCTGATGATATTTTATTTGGAAAAATAACTCCGTATGAAAGTTTTGCATTTGTACTCCCTGATGGAAGGATGAAAGGACATAAATCATCCTCAAGGATGACAAGAATTGGTGAATTCAGTCCCAGCCACCCTGCAAGGAAGTTACTCCCAAATACAGCCCTGGGCCCCTGAAGCAACAGCCATCAGCTCTGCTTGCAGCCACAGTCACCCTGGCTTTCACTGGATACTCGTTATTTCTGTTGTATCAAACTTGCAAAGTGCTATGAATTATTGAAAACACAGAAGGTGAAACAAGCCTTTTCCAGCCAAAATGGCTAAACCATGAAGCAAAAGGGCAGAAGGAGCAGAGAAGCGAGGCCAGCAGAGGCAGCTCCTGTGCCACTCTCCCTCCCCTTTCACACCCAAAGTTATAAAAGGTTTTTTTTTCTTTTCTGATGGCTGTTCACTCATGAGGTTTACTTTGTATTCCTCAAACCACCCAGAAGGTTGAAAAGGAATCTCAGCTTTTTGGGAACATGATTCACAGCCATTGCATTGGTGTGACTGGATTAACACATAACAGGTTACCACCCAGAGAAAGATGATATAAAAAGGCTTCCATGGTTTTGAGAGGCTGCTGTTATGTGCTGCTTCAGCACCTACAGGTAACTGAGAGACAGGTACTAGGAGAGTCTGTTTATCATCTATATATCTAAAAACAAAGCAAGGAACAAACAGTTCCCAGACATATGGAGGTGTGGATGACAGAATCTTCTGGTATCTGGAGAGTTTCCTCAGGATTTTTAACGGTTTGAGAGCAGAGCCTGGGATACCTGAAGTATAAGGCACAAACTCACTGCACACAAGTAACGAGATTTTTCTTTTCCAGAGACTAAGTGCTAGCTTTGGGCAAGATTACTGGTTTGAATGCCAGCAATTTCTTTATCCTTGAACTAATTTCTAATTGAGGTCATGCTACGGAAGACAACCTGGCTGCTGATGTGTTAGAATACATTTAAGTTTCACAGTATCAATGAAACCCAAAAATTCTAATATTGGCTTTAAACACACAACCCATTGCCTTAAGTTATCTTGATCTGGGTATGTTTAACTAGGCAGAACCAGACAATTAAGAGACCCATAACACAACCCTGGAGCCTGAAGGCTGAAGCATTGGACCACCTGGAAGAGAGGGACACCCCTGAACCAGACACAGAAGCAGAACTCATTCAAAGTCTGGATGGAGAGCAGCAACAAGTGGTGTCCCACAGGGGGCTGTACCGTTTACTATTTTTATAAATTACATAGATAGCAAGACCGGGTGCCCCATCAGCAAGTTTGCAGATGATACCAAGCTGAGTGGTGCTGTTGATATGCCAGAGGGATCTGGACAAGCTGGAGAGGTGGGCCCAGGTGAACCTCATGAAGTTCAACAAGTCCAAGTGCAGGGTCCTACACCCGGACCTGAACAATCCTTGCTATCAATAAAGGCTGGGGGATGAAGCAATAGAAAGCAGCCCTGCAGAAAAGGACTTGGGGGTGCTGGTGGATGAGAAGCTGGACATGAGCAGACAGCACATTCTTGCAGCCCAGAAGTCCAATCACATCCTGGGCTGCATCAAAAAGTGTGGCCAGCAGATCAAGAGAGGTGATTCTGCCCCTCTATTCTGCTCTGGTGAGACCTCACCTGGAGTGCTGTGTCCAGCTCTGCAGCCCTCAGTACAGGAGGGACATGGACCTGATGGAGCGGGGCCAGCGGAGGGCCATGAAAATGCTCCGAAGGCTGGAACCCCTCTGCTACAAAGACAGGCTGAGGGAGCTGGGGTTGTTCAGCCTGGAGAAGAGAAGGCTCGGGGGAGATCTAATAGTGACCTTCCAGTAGCTGAAGGGGGTCAACAAGAAGGTGGGAAAGGGGATGTTTACAAAGGCCTGCAGTGACAGGACAAGGGGTAATGGTTTTAAACGAGAGAAGACTACATTTAGATTGGATGTTAGAAACAAGTTCTTCACCATGAAGGTGGAGGAACACTGGAAGAGGTTGCCCAGGGAGGCAGTTGAGGCCCCATCCCTGGAGATATTTAAGGTGAAGCTCAGTGAGGCTCTGAGTAACCCTATCTAGTTGAGGATGTCCCTGCTCAGTGCAGGAGGGTCAGACAAGATGACCTTTAGAGGTCCCTTCCAGCCCAAACCATTCTATGATTCTGCAGCACGGTACCCCTTTTGCTGGAAAATCCATTTTGGCCTGTACAACTCTGACAACCTTGTATCCTCTGCCTCCAGCTGCCTGAAGAGCTAGTGAAACTTATGTCCTTCCAAAAGCTTCCTCAGGAGGAGAAGACACCTGGGGTCAGCCAGGCAGAGACACACATCAGTACATGTATGGTTTTAAGTCTGGTTGAATCAGCATCATAACATGCAGCAGCTCAGGAGCTGTTGCATCCTGAGATGTCACCATCCCTTCCCTGGGAGCAGGAGTATCAGGCCCACTGTGGGTGGTGGCTATCCACTCTGTCTCTACCTTCACTGCACCCTGGCCACGCCTGAAGTCACAGGATTTACACCCTATGGATACCACAGTCCACAACTTCAAAACAGAGTCAGTTTCCCTGTTTTTCAGTCCAAAGCCTTTTAATTTTTTGTTTGTTTGTTTAAATTCACTAATTTCTGAGACAGGAGTAGTGACAGGCTGATACAGCTTCACATACCGCAAACAAGGAAACAACAAATTGTGATGGGCTTGGAAAGCTAAAAAATCATGTTGATCCACATGTTGTTATAAGAGTGGGATTTTCTGCAATTGTTTTAAAGGGAACCAAGACTTAATAGGGCTGTATGCTTTATAATGTGTTCCCCAGTTCCTCTTCAGTACCTTGGTAAGGGAAGATGGAGTGTAATCAGGAAAGTATCTGTACTCTGTTCTACATTTCAGGTCTCAAAAGAAAGACTTGGGGGTACAGAGCCACTGCAAGGCAAGGTTTGGACTAGGAAAAAACCCATCAGGTTTTCTTTTTTCTTATTTAATCCTTTGTTATCTTATTCCTCTGGCAGGTCCTGGCAGCCCTTGATAGCCAGTACATTTCTCCCAATAACAAACAGTGCCTGTCCTGTCCCTCTGACACAGGCAAATCCCCATTGCTTCTTGGGACCACTGCTGACAGGTTCCTAGCAGCCAGCTTGCAAAAAGCACCCTCAGCTGACCTGCCGATTTGTCCTCCATGTGCTGGTGGTGATACTGGGATACAAACAGGAGCAGGAGCCCTGTCCCAATCACCTTCTCCTTGAGGCTAGCCGAAGCATCGCCTGTGACAGATCTCCAGCAGAGCCGAATGCAGAGGATCCTGCCAGACAATCTTGGAAGAAGGCAGTTACAGAGCAGAAGTGGTCCCAAAGAGTATTTTTCTCCTCAAAAGAAGGGACCAGGGTGGTGTTCAGAATTTAGCAAAACAGGTGGTTTGATTTTAACTGCTTCAGGACAATCCCAGAAAGAAGCAGAATCCTGTCCAGAAAGTCAGGAGATCTCTGAATAAGATATTCTTTGTAGGTGAGCCTGGCAGCAATCCCATAGGGTTACGAACAGCACACAGATCAGCCTGGTCATCATCAGGCAGCATTTAAATAGTGCAAGGAACAAAGTGAGCCTTAATATATAACAATACCGAACACTTACTAATACATCATCACATGTGATATATTTGAAGGTATTTTATATACAAAGAGCTGCCTTTGAATACTCCTGGGGATCATGTTTAACATTGTGCTTTGAAAGATACAGAAAAATACAGTGTTGTAATTCCTGGCCTCCAAAGTTCCCTAAAGAAACTGATTTTGGAGTTGCTTATTATCTTTCACAGCAATACTTCTTCTGCTAGTAAAAGGTATAACCAAAGGATGATACCACACAACTAGAAGCATGCAGCAAAATAAAACAAAAGTCACTTCTCTTTTTCTTGTAGGTATTATTCTTCTGTACAATGGAAATTTCTTTTCATCTGTGTCACCACTTCCAGATGGAGCTTTAATTTACACAGGCAGCTGACAGGGACAAGATAATTCTGTCAGGAGCTGAGACTGCTTTTGTTTATCTAGAAACACTCAGCAGAGCTAGTGGTGCTGATGCAGAAATCCCACGTCCTGGTGTCCAGGAACAAAAACACAGAGAAGTCTCCTGTCCTGCTTACTGCTCCAGAACAATGAACCCATTGGAGACCATGAGAGCATTCACCTGGGAAGGGCCAAGGAGACCTGAGTCTTCGGCACCCAAAGGCTCATGTCATTGGCCATATCCTGCACGTGGGGCACTGAGCAGCACTGCAGCCCCCTCTGCAGAGGTACCTGCCATCACAGTGCAGCTCAGCTCCAACCCACAGAGTCTGCAAAGAGTTGGCTTTGAGAATTGGCTCCAGACTTCAAACTGCAGAACAAGGTAGGGTAGCAAAAGCTACTCTTGCCTTTCTGAACACCATGTTTTTTTCTTGTTTTCCACTCAATCCTTTATGACTGTACATCTAGACTCTTGAAAGGCCAGCCCAAGACTTCAATAGCTGTTAACAGTCACTCACAGGAGGTGCCTGGGCAGCTCTTTGAGTCAGTTTAATAACCTCCTGAAGTTATTCCATTGCTCATTTATAAAACATAATCATGATAAAAAACATGCAGAGAAAACTTACAGGTAGCAACTTGTCCTACTTCAGCTTGCTTAGAGAGATACTTTCTTAACATGCATCTTGCTCATGAAAACGACATAACAATGTCAACGGATGCATTTAACCCAGCTGCCCATCTAGTATTCATTGCCTTTTAAGGGAGACAACATTGCCCTAAACCGTGACACATGGAAAGCATGGAAGCATCTCCTCATGCTTCCTGTCACTTGCTGTCTCCAGCTGTCTAAGATTTTACAACTCTTGCACAAGCCTTGAGGTTCAAACAATTACTGAGGGCAATGGAAAGGTTTCTTTGGATTTGAATTCCTCCAAGTTACCCTTACTGACAAGTGAGCCTTATTAAACATATACATTTCTTGCTACATTGTACATAGACTGCTACTCCAACTCTCCACCTTTAAATACTTAAACAATGCTTCTACGTTTTCTTATACTAACCCTGCATATTGCAACCATTTCCAGACTAGTGTAACTTCTGCATGGGAAGTGGTACAGAGGAGACAATCAAAGCCATCTATTTTAAAGCGTCCCACAATTGAATTGTGCTTTTCATTTTCCGAACATCTTAAAGAATTTGCTAACTGATACAGCCAGAGTCATAGACCAGGACTGCTTGATTCAAGAGCAAAACACTGCTTTTTCTAGGGTAAAACAAAGCAAATGCTTGACAGCACACAAAGTGTTGGTAAGGAACCTCATGGCCACCAAGGCTGCAGATGCAAAGCAGAGTTTTGCCCTGCAGCTGCATTAAGAGTTCAAAACATTACACTATCCATGCAAACACAGAGCCATGCAAAATTAGCGCATAAAACATAAATATTGAGGTACTGAGTAGGACATAACGGTGTCAATCTCTACACAGACTGCTACTCTGTAAAACATTTGCTACTGCATTCAGATTATTTTTCCCCAACAAGTGTGAGCCTGAGATCCCTTGGCTGACATTTGTGAGGACTTCTTTCCTTCCTTCTGAAGTAGAGAATCTCCTCTCCCTCTTTCTGGTCTTACTGCAACCTTTACATGGAAATTCTGTCATTGCACTTCAAACAGGCTCAGAGAGCGTGAAGCTCCAAACACTTCCATCCTCACCACCTTCCAGAAATGCCGGCATTATAAAGCATTCTCCAAGTGGCTTCTATCCTTTCTCAGCTCACCCAAGCCAGAGATGTAAAAATAGCTGGTCTGAAGTAAGAAGAAAATCTTAATTTCGCTAGGCAGCCGGCTCTGTCATGGCTTCCTCCAGCCAGCAGCCACGCACAGCCGGGAGGATGCTGGACTCTCCTCCATCTCTCCCTAGGCACGACAGACTCCCCGTACAGCTGTGCTCTGCTGTTTTGGGGCCACCAGTTACTTCTGGCTGGCATCTGGATTGAGGCACAGCTTTGACAAGTCTGATGGGGATGTGCTGCACCTCACAGCATGTGTCACTCCTTCTGCGACCAGGACAGGGTGCTTACCAGCCCTGGCCCCTTCCCATATATCTGGCAGCACAGAAAGTGCAGAGACATAAGGCTCCAGGTTCCTGGAAATGATGCAAGCATGACCTTGACTCTGCCTGAAGGAACAGGAGATAAACACAATTTAATGTTCCACACAGCCTGTATGGTATGTAGTAAGCCCTTTTCATTTTTACTCTTTGCTCTTGCTCCGAGGGCTTTGTCATTTATAGCCGCTTTAAATTTGTTACTTTTGATATCAGTGACTGGTAATACAATTCCCAGAGGAAGAACATCAATAACCTTCAAAACACTTTCATAATATTGACTTTGATAGTGTTGCAACATTTCTGTTCCTATGGTGTAACCATTACGATATGGCTATGACACACCAACTTGGGGGTCAGACTAGATGACCTTTAGAGGTCCCTCCTGGCCCCAACCATTCTATGATTCTATATAGGTCATTCATGGAAGGTTTTGTTGTGCCTGGATAACCTTTCCAGACAAGAGTAATCCCAGTGCCAGGGAATCCCAAGTTCTCCTCCCACGGTACATATTTTGGAGTCAAACTTTACTTTGTGTTGGACATGAGGGCTCAGAGATGTGAGAATCTAAATTAAAGATGCATAGGGAAGCCAGCAGCACTGGGGCTGTCCCTAGAGGCAGAGATTGGCAGGTACAAGTGATACACCAAACTGCCATGTCCAGGCCACACAAGACTCCTCCAATTTCACTACAGTTGTTGGCTTTGAGTTGCTATGCACAGTGTCCTAAAAAGGGCTCACCACAGCCAGCTGGGAACTGACGCTGCACTTTAGTTAACATCGAGTCCCAAGACAAAAAAAGTATCAGACTTTAATTTCTTCTGAATGGTAAGAAAAAGATTATTAGACACCCTTCTTTCTTCACCATCACTCAGAAGCCTCAAATTTCCCCAGACAGAGGAGATTAATAAACAGAGATTAGCATCTAAAAGCTCCTGCTGTAGGCTGTGTTAGACTGAGCCCAGCTCTCTGTGCCTCCTGTACAAATATTTCTAGACTCCCAAGTGGATACCTTGAACTCTTAAAAGGATCCAGGAAACCCACTAGTGCTGCTGTGCAGCCCAGAGGGGTGTCTCTGACCTGCTGATGAGAGCAGGAGATATCTCCATATCAGACCTTTCTGAGGATTCAGAGTCCTTTCTAACTGTATAGGTACTCAGGTTTCTTTCAGGGAGATCTTCTTGTACCATCTCACTATCAGATTTTATTTCCCTATTTCATTTAAGAGAGCAATACAGAACCACTCCCAGGGTGGACAAATAGCTCTGGTTAGCACTGACAACTCTGAATTCAAAGGAAGAGCACAAATTCCTTCCTGGCTCCTTTTTGCCGCAAATCAGGTCTCTCTTTCCTTCCCAGGTGTGCCACATACGCTGAGAGAAGAGAATTGTAAACTGGAAAGTAAGCCCATCCTGCCTCGAAATCCCAAGGTAGAAGTAGTAACCTGGCTGCTAACTAGACATATTACTATTTGTGATGAGCAGAAGGGGTGCTACAACCTGGCTAAAGCAAAGCAAATTGCCATTCAGCCACATCCATCAGTCACACCCACTGCATGAGAGCAGCGCAGTAATTTCCTAGCAGATGATGGTACCTTGATAACCTCAAAAGCTGTGTTATTTAAGCAGAAGGTGAGCTTTGTTTAGCCCTTGGGCTCAGGCGGAGTGAATGGCAGATGCTGACGCTACATCCAGTTAGATATTTAAGCAGTGAGAGCAAATTTATCAGGTAAGCATTTGGAGACATGGCACATGAGAGTTACCAACTTCTTTGGTAACTTTGTGGCTGCATCTCACGTTGTCCCTTTGGAGATTCTTGCTGATCTTTTTATTTCACAGTATGCTCTAATAACAATAGTGAAGTTTTGGCAATGCCTTCTGAAGAATATAACACATAGGATTACATTTGCTGTTAGATGCAGAAATTAACTCTTTTTAAAAAAATATATTCACCAAAAGTGTCTATGAAGTGGAGATATTTTATAAATTGAGTGCTGCGGCCTGTGGTGCACACTCACATTAGCAAGGGAAAAGAACACACAATGCCAACAACATTGCACAATTTCCAAGATATGAAAAGGTAGGGAAGCTGTAAATTGCAATAACAGATGCCGACTGTTACAAGCAGCAACTCATTATTCATTTCACCCATCAGCTACTTGACCCAGCTACGTACACGGGTATCTTCTGAGACATCCCAAAAAAGCAGCAGTAGTCAGAACATCCAGTGCCAGACATGGGAATAATTAAAGTTTAACACGAGTACTTTTAAGTTTGTAAATGCCAGGGAAAGCGAGTGCAGATCAAAGTTTGGGTTTTTTTTTTTCAGCTTAGGCCTTGATGCATCTAAAGCAGCATCTAAGAAACAGGTAACTCTGAGGAACAAACGGCTTATGGAAAGAGCCCTTGAAATCCCAGAAACAGCAACATTCTCCACTATCCAAATCCAGAATGCTCTAGGCATTTCCAAATTTACTGATTTTCCATGGTTTTCTTGGTTGCACAGAATATTCAAGAGGAATGGAGACCCTTGTCTGTCTGTTAAAAAATGACAGACCCGTTTTTCCTTCTTCGGCTTGCACGTATCAGATCCTGAACTTCAGCAGATGGCTTCTCACACATAGTTAACAACCCAGTCAATACTACAAAGAATTATTAGTATTAATTAGTATAAATAGCCAGAAATGCCACCCTGCAGGTGTGGGACACAGGATGAAGAGAGAGAAGGAAAGCATGATGTGCTGCAGTAAGGACAGTCGCTGCATCTGCCGGTACAGCGAGGGCAGTTTGCTGCTGTGGGCTGCGCGTCTGGCCAGCAAAGCCCCCGCAAACCTGGTGGTGAAGGCCCCCAGCCACTCCAGGGCTCTGACCATGGGGTTTCACCAAGCCAGCAGCAAGTGCTGGAGATCAGCAGGTGAGGGTGGCTCCAGGATGTTTCTGGCTATTTATCAACCACATCTATTGATCACTTTTCACCATGCAGTACCTCAAGAAAAGATAAAAACAGGAGAATTGATCTGAGAGTCTGTTGTTAAGTGTGCCACACATTACTGCAGATGAGATTATATTTGAAAGGAATATCGATGTCCTCCTCCTACCCTCCTGGCTGTTACTGCATGCTCACGTTAGAGCAGATCTTTTTCTCTTTTACTCCATCTACACTGAGACAAATTCTAGTCCCCTTGTACCAGTTCAACTCTACTAAACTCCAGTTTAAATGTACAAGTATATCCCTCACATTAAGGGACATAATTCATCACTAGGTTTTTTTGCAAAGTTATTCTCACGGTGTCATCTACCTTGATCAAATATACAGTGCTGTGCTTTACCAGAAAATGACAATCTTCAGCATCTTAGCATTTATACATATCCTGCATAGTTTTTTTTTGCCTGGGAACACTTCTTTTTTTTGCCAACAAAGACTGATTTTTTTGAGTCAGAGACTCTGCTCAGATTCCTCCTGTTTGTTGCTAGATCTTCACTCACCCAGCCACAGCTCATTACTCTCCCATACTGCCAGACTGGAGACTTGGTGCTGATGCAGCAACTGCGTCATTCAGGGTGACTGCAGTGGTGCCTCCTCACAAACAGCTCAACAGCAAAGATTTTCCTCATGGCAGAGACACAGGAGCTGTGGCTGCTTTCTCCCATTCATCAGGAACATTTCTATTGCCATTGGGAGTGTTTCTGTCACCTGCCATGGCTGCAGAGCATAAGAACTGGCAGAAAAGTCAGCTACAGCAGAAATTCAAGTCACTGGGATTCCCTATGTTATTGCCTACTTGTTCTCAGGAAAACACTCCCCTGAAGCAGCAGACGCCCTGCTCAGAGCTGCTGCTCTCACCTTGCCTGCAAGGACTGTTATGTCAGTGCAGCTGGTACCCACCGCACATTTGAAGTGGTTATGGTGGCACTGCCACACTTCTGCCCTCCACGGTGTTCGGTGACAGAGCAGCAGAGCAGCAAAGGGGATTCTATCTCTCGACACACGCAAACGTTTAAGTTTTTCCTAAACCCTGGGCCTGAAGAATGGCACTGTCCATCCCAGGGCTACTGAAGATTTTGTGCCGCTAAAGCATAAGGGAGACCATGTCCTGCTCTGCCAGCCTGAAGGGCAGATACTTCATGTGATATGTGCTGTCTGCCTACCACATTAGGGAGTATTAAAAAAAACCTGTAAAGGAATATATAATGAGCCTACAAGCAGCAAACCCAGTGTGGGTGAATGCACAGATTTCCTGCAGTCTCCTTTCGGCTCTGCATTACGAGAGCTCTCCGAGGAACGTGGCATCCCTCTCTTTAGGCAGAGAATGTTTAATGATGAAAACCCATGAGTGCACAGAGGAGATCCACAATCATAAGTAGCTTGAGTTTTGTCTTCTCCAAGTTTCCTGATGTTTTGGTGTTATGTCAGAAACATTTCAGCTGGCTCAGTACTGCAAGAGCCTAGAAAATGTCACAAAAATTCTTTCCTCCCAACTTAGACACACGATTTGGAAATGACCAGAACAAGCACCATGCCTAAGGGAATTAAAGCCAGATTGTCACTGTTTGCCAAAAAACAAAGCACATTCCTGCCATGCAAAAGGCTGTGAGGTACCAACCAGGGTTTCTAATAGGACAGGTAAGTCTGTACATCACAGTCCCAGAACTTCAAGGCAAGTTTTCAGCAATACCGCAAGCTCCCTGCCAAGTTCACTGTGTTGTCAAGTCATTCTTTTTTATAGATAGAGACACAAGGAAAAAATGAAATCTAAAAAGCATTGTCAACTTGAATGATTTTCCGGGTTCTTGTCACTAAACAACCATCATCCCTCAGAACATAAGAAAGGCAATAAAACCAATAGAACTAATAAAGGAAAACTGTGTGGAGCTTGACAGATCTGGCTGTCCCTGGCATGTGACAGCCTATTTTACCGAGCAGGCAAATTGAAGCTGCAGCAGACTTGTCCACAGGATAAGCGGGACCCTGACAAAACCAGCAACAACTCCTGGGTTTTTAACACTGTTAAGTTCTGCTAAACAAAGGTCCACTTTGAAAGGCCATTCAAAAAATTTTGCAGAACGTATTTTCGACTGATAAAACACCTGCTCAGTAATTGCTGTTTAACTTCTCACCTCTGCTGAACATCAGAGCATGGTCCTAGGTTGTCCTCCAACACCAGTAATTTTTCCACAGCTGCTAAAGGGATGCACCTCCACTGGTTAATACTGTTTGTCCACTCACAGAAAAACCCTGTTTTTATTTGTAACTGAACTTGAGTCCAGGCTGTGATTGCTTCCTTATTACCTGCATTTCTCTGAACACTGAAAACCCATCAGAAGCTTTAGCTGTTCTTGAGAAGCTGGAATCCTTCTAACTGTGGTGAGCCAACCCTGAACAGTTTGCAGTGAGAGTCTGTTATCAAATCCAAGATTTAATTTATCCAAGAACCTGTTAATGTTTCTTCTGTGCACTCACTGAATGAACATGCTTTTGAAGTCACTTATTTACCAATACATTACAACAGTCTGAAATCATTAGCAGCAAAGTAAATTGTTTTAATTGATCTGAACTTTTTTACGAAGTGGGAACTTCATTTCCATATAACTGCACTTTCTAAAGGAATAAAATAGCAAATTAATCACTCTTGGAGCTTGCAATCTTTAAAATGCTCCTCATTCTGGAAGGCTGCATGGTTGAAATGAAGAATAAAATTTCCTCAACTCTATCACGTTTGTGTTTGTAATGAACCTTGAACCCATCTGATGAACCTCATATGGGTTCAAGGACTTTCCTTTGTCAAGGGATGCACTGAGACAGCAAAGAACATTTCACATGGGAGGAACAGCATTTCAAGACATGTCTGCTCTTGCAGCATTATTTGTAAACTATATTCACAGGACTTTTTTTTTTAGATATTAAAGAAGATTAAGACTATGAAGATTTAACTAATTTCAATATTTCATTTGGTTTAAGATCAACCTAATACAAAGGTGCAGAGGTCCTGTTAAGTACCTACACCCTTCTCAACTCCTTTCTATCCAAATACGGCAGCCTCTGCAAACAACGGAAAACAACAATCTAACACAAACAAGGTGCACTGCCATCTAGTATAAATACACTTTCTAGTCAAATTGGTTTGGGGGGGTTTAGAGGAAATAATTTATGAATGAAGCATAAACGTCATCTTTCAAAATAACAGTTTTAGGCATAGATTAGCTCTCCATCCTCGTTGCTTCTGATAAGGGCTAATCACCACCCTAAATCAGTGTTTCAACTGAACCTGACATTGGAAATCACATATAATTATACTGATTAATTTTGCTGAAAACATACAGTGTTTTGCTATAGAAATGTAAACATAATAAGGCAAAAGGGTGATACAAATAGCAAAAGTTGACTGCTATTCAGAAAAACACACTCAGGTGCTAAAGACATTTGAGTGACTGCATTTAATAAAAGAGCAGTCCCGATTCCCACATCTGCCTACTCATTTCTTCAAAAAAAAGCAGAGGAGAGCTGGTGGATATATGACTCAGGAGCATAGCTGCAACCTACTAAAGGCATCCAATTATATGTACATCAGAATAAAACGAAGTGGAACAATATAAAAGACTGCTTGAAACGGCACCAGTCCTGCAGACCATCTGCATGTTAAAGTGCCTGATGTGGCCAATGAAATGGGTAGTTCAACTCAGGGAGCCTTGGCAGAGGGAGCTGAGGAGAGAGGCAGCATGGTAAGAGGGAACTCCAGCCTGTTTCCTGGGAGTGAATTATTAAATAGCTAACAGAAAAAATATAAGAGGCATCGCAACACGAGGAGGTTGAAAGAGGAAAAAACCCTAAAATTAGGGATTCCTCCTTTGTCATCCTTGTGCAATGTTGCTATTTCAGAAAAAGCTGTAGCAGCTCTAGCAGCACACCTGTGTCAGAGCCTAAAGATGAGATACAATTTCTATGAGGGGTGAATGGGTGCAGAAATTCAGCAATAAAGCCTGGTAAATTCACAAAAGAAACAGCATTAATACACAGCACTTAAAATGGAGAGAGATGTGGGGCTGCTCAGCTGAATCTTGCTGCTCAACGTTCTAAAAAGCCACTGGAAGAAAACTGCTTCTGTTTCAATTTTAAAGCTGTACTTAACCAAATGCTATCTGTCAGACATGTTGGCAAGGAAAACTAGCAAATCACTTGTTTTTCCTGTAGCACCTAAAACTACAACTGCTGTCGTGTAGGTCCCTCATTACCTAAAATCAGTGTTCACTAAAATCAGTGATAAATTCTGGTGTCCGTTCTTCCTGTGCCTTGCTTTGTGAGGCAGCAGCTCAAGTTTTTTTGATAGTTTGGCTTATTTACTCACAAGCACAAGACCAATCTACAGCAAAGCACCTGCATCCCACACAACAGCAGCACAGGTCTGATTGAATATAGCATTTTCCTGGGACCTTTCACAGAAATTCCTGCATGGCATGTCTTGCTGCCATGAAACAGCACTGCCTTAGTCCAGGGCAGCACCCCACCTCCCCAGGTGCTCAGACCAGAAGTCACACTCTGGTTTCCTACCAAGCATCTCTGCAGCAGATGGCTTTTGGTAAGGACAACTCAGGGTTTGCTCTGTCCCAGCACGGAGCCTGAAAATAAACGGAAGGGAAAGGCAAACACAAAGCTACAGCTGAGTAAGTAACATTGTCTGACATGGGGAAGCTGTGATGCATTACTCACCCTGGTAAGTTTAATCTATAATTTAGAAAGGTATCACCAAAATGGAAAAGAGAAGCTCTTAAGCAGCTTGGAAGGGTCTTCAGCTCAGGCATCGCACGCAGTTAGCGTTTAAGGGAAGCTGCTAGCCCTGTGGCAGGAACCCACCCCTCACCCCATAATTTGATTTAGATGTGTCTCAACCCTAAAGCACTTTAGAAAGAACTCATTCCTCTTCATAGGCCAGACTTAAGCTTTTTATTGAGCATTAGGTATTACTTCCCTGCTTGATAACCAAAAGCCATCAGATCAGAAAGCCCTCCTCCAGCTGCTGCTCAGTCTAACAGGCAGTCTCAACTTGGCAGTTTGAACCTGCACCTCACAAATAATCCCAATTACATAAGACTTTAGAGGATGTATTGGTACAATGAAAAACATAATAATTAAAAAAACCCAAACAAAAACCACAGGTCACATAACGTAAGGTTATAATTTTGGGTTAAAGGGGTATAAGTGACAGCCACCTTGCCATATTCCTTGGAAGAAATATTTATCTCGGGTAAAATGAGAGTTTTGCCAGGGCTAAGGGACTCTTCTGCCCTTTCTGCTTTGGAGGTATGGCACAGAAGAGGGATGCTCCAATTGCTTTTTGAGGAGGGTTGTATGTGGGTCAGCCCATCACCTGCCTAACAGGGGAAGCATTAACAAGGAAGGTTTTTTGTTGGTTGAACTTGCTATAAGTGTTCCCCAGAGTCCACATTTCAGAATTAATGACTTCTGATATTGCTCACGTGATCACTAGAGCTCCTATGAACAATATTTTGATGATTAGGGGATGCACTCATTAGCAGGATGAATTTGGAGAGCGCACATCAGAGCAAGGACACTCCCAGGGCACCCTCCCAGTGCTGCTAAGACACCAAGAAGGAGACTATGCAGTGGGGTCTCACCCTGTGTAGGCTCATGACTGTGCCCGCTCAAGCCTAGCACTGGTGTCAATTCAGTGTCATTTTCTTTCCCCTGGAAGATTTCCAGCAACACTGACGAATCCTTAGTGCTGCTGGCTTGAATTATCTTCACATAGCTCACCGCAGCGATAAGTCAGGGAACTCAGTCTGGTCTCTGGTGACCGCCCTAGCCTTGCAAGGAAAACCATCACCCCTAATTGGGAAGGACTGGTAGGCTGCACATGGGGAGCACAATGTCTGTATTTCAGTGCAATCCAGCACTGTCCCACCAGGGATGCTCCTCCACCTGCCCACATCTACATCCCAGTGGCCACAGGCCCAATAGGCAAATTTCAAGCTAACTAGAAATGATGGATGGCAGCAGACTAGACCTGAGATAGCAGGAAAATCATGCATGGAGAAGAAAAAGTGCGGTGAAATGGGAGGGAGGGATGGAGGTCACATAGGGGGACACCGACAAAAAGCCTCAGGTGTGGCCAGTCCCAGTAAGGTCTGAGGCTTAACATTCCCTCTGATAATCCCTCTAACAAGGTTGCTTTTTATTTCCCTGGATGCATTCATCACCCACACATTTTCCTTCCATTTTAGAGTTTACCACGCTCAAGAACTGAATGACACCTTGCAGCAGATTCACAGTATTTCCTTTCCTCAAATCAGATTTGACTTTTGTTGCTCTTCAGTAAAATTCATTATCCTCTTACTCAGTATTATAAAAAGCACAGAAGTGTATTCTCTACAATTTTGGGAACAATTCCTCATCTTACATAGTATTTGTATGACACTTTTTCTTAGTCAGTTAATATTAAATCTTTTCAATTATCTTTACACAGGACCTTTCCAGGGAGTGATCTCTGCTGCCCCCTCAAATCCCCATCCAACCCCTGCATAATGGGACCATCCAGCATCACCCGCAGTGTATCAGACAAGGCTGCACCACTGAGCTATGGAACAGTATTACCATAGCTGGTTTGATTCAATCCCTCTGCTTTTGTTTTTATGCAAACATCTTTCTTGCTTCTTGACCTCAGCTGCATATTAAGAGAAACACTGACAACCTGTAACCACCTTCAATGATATCTTAAAAGAACCCCAAGCACCTACTGGACTAAGAAACTGCTTTCCAATTTTCTCCTTTCCCAGCTCACAGTTGAAAAAAATACACATTATAAAAGGTCTTGATTCTTGATGGCCCAGTATCCAAAGCACCCCATGCTCCAACACCAGTCTGACCTCAAGAAGTGGTTTCCCATCCTGGTGGCTTTGCTCTCCTGGGCTCACCCAGCCCCAAGGAAGCATCTCATGCTTTTCAGAACACATCATCACTGCAAATGCTCTGTGAAGTGCTTTATCACACACATTTTCAACTCTGATAACACTCACACAGATAAGGGAATGGGAACTTAGGCCACAGTTTTAGAACATTTTCTCAATTTCTAACAGTTTATCTCCAGAAAATATCAATATGTCTCCCAAAGCCTTACACGTTAGTACAGCTGGTGATATCAGTCTCTCTGACCTCAAACAGAACTTCCTGCAATAATTTAGTTGGAATAATTTGCTCAAAAAGGGAGCTCTTGCACCAAAAGCAATCTACCTCCAACACTGCAAACATCCATCTTTCCATTCTGAAAACCAGAATTTGTTGGGCTGACACACTGCTATTAACTTGATGCAATGACTGTGCACACACCTTTCACACAATGACCTTCAGCACACAGGAGAAAGGCAGACAGTGACCCCAAATTTCCATCTGTTCAGAGATTATGATGGAGCTGGGAATTAACTTGCGATGTGTGTTTCACACTGATGTACAAGCCAAGACCATAAAGCCCCTGGAAGCAAGATTCTGGCTGGTGCTTCAGGCAGCTCTTACAGCACTGCACCCAAGATCCAGCCAGATCATGCAATACCCAAACAAGGGGCCTGGGACAGAGAGATACTGAACACAAGGGTAATCCAAGCCCATTCATTTAAAAGCCCACAGTTGGACTTTATAATTCTGGCTCCAGTAGAGAGCACCTGGGAACAAACCAGCCGCCAGCCACCCAACGGTCCTGTAGCTGAGCAGGACCAGCACCTGACTGCTGGGGCTGTGTCTATAATCCCTGGCACGCTGCTAAAACCCACACGCCCTTTGGATACAGAGATACTAATCCTTGGGAGCTCTTAGCAGAGATTTGCAAGGAGCTGTTTCACTTTGCATTGAGCTGGAATGGGAATGCTCACACAGCCAGAGCAATCCGAGGCTGCACTTCTTTATTTTGCTTTTTTTTTTTATTTTTTAAACAAGCACAGACTGTGCTTGCAGAATCTGACATAATTTGAGTTCAGAGAGGCAATAAAAAATAGGACACCCTTCCCAGAGCTTTTAGACTCAAAATCTCATCAAAAAGAAATGCAGTTTCATAAATTATGCAGCCCTACCCTGCCTATCACATTTGGCTGCTGTGTTGAGTCTCTCCACCTGACAGTGGTTCTAAATTACGAGTGCTCCTTAAAAATCATGAGGGCTCTTGCTTCACACTGCTGAGAGGGCAGCCCTGTGCTGGGTTGCTGGAGCCTTCTGAAATCAAACCTTCTCAGAGCCAAAGATGACTATTGCTTCTGCTGAAAATGCTCCTGAATGGTTATTTGGCTCCAAGGGGTAATAGTGCTTGTGCAGCAACAGCCTGACCAAAGAATCCTTTTGGCAGACACAATCAGCTTCTCCTGAAAATGTCCCCAGGGTTGCTGGCCCAGTGAGCATGGCAGGTGAATCCCCCTGCTGGTGCTGGGTGCTACCTGTGCTCACCCACTAACGAAATGGTGTGGCACTTATTGTAGTCAGATCTTGACATGGCACATGATAAAATGACTGAGCAGCCAGAGAACTGAATTGAGAAGAGAAGGGAACTGCGGAGATGGGATTCCTAGACAAAAATAGAAAATTTTAAAGCTGCAGCAAAGATAAAAACTACTGGAACATGGAGTCCTCTTTAGCAGCATCCAGCCAAGCAGCAAGAACCAGAAGGAAAGAACCTATAAATAATATAGAGCAGATCTGTTCTTGATCCACTGACCTATTTTAGGACAGGTTTACAGTGAAGAATAAAAAGAATTTAAGCTTGATTGTGGTGATTTAGGTCCTCGCCCTGGTTTCTCAGGCGGAATAACTGAGTCCAAGTACAGGGAGAAAATTGTCTGTCTGTCGTCTTAGTTTCTTTTTTAGGTAAAGGGAGAGAGTGCACTGCAACTGCCAGCTCCCTGTGTTGTCAGGGGGGTGTGGGCTTCACTGCATGGCTCAGAGAGGTGCCCTTGGGGCAGATGAGATCCTGGATGCTTTGACCGAAGCAGGACAGAATCAGAGTGTCTCCACCAGCACTGCAGCGTCCCCACAGCAAAGGAAAGCAAACAGAAGTAAGTCACCATTTATCAGCTCGTAAGAGCTGCCTTGGGATATGCAGCACATGTAACACTTGTGTACTAACAGGACATAACATCAAATAGAATCTGGGTTATTAATTTCCATTATGAAATAACTGATGTTTCTTCATAGTTGGGGTGTGGGTGGGTTGGAAACGGGACACCACCTTTTCTATAGAGTGCAAGGCCACAGCAGACATTGCTGAAGCCTTGTTTTCACTAATAGGAATTTCCTATTAGTGAAATAGTGAGATCCTTAGGATTGCCAGCTGAATGAGAGGAGTACCCCTAAGACAGCACTGTTTTTGCCAAAACATCCTCTTGTGATGACAAGGCTGTCAGCAAACTCAGACAACAGCCCTAATTTTACTTAAATAATCCTGAGTAGGAATTTCCTGTATGTTTAGATTGAATACAGTAAAATGGTGACTCTTTCTAGGTGTCGCTGTCTGCCTCAGCAAGAAATTCAAGGCAAGGGACTCCCTCAGTTTTACATGATGATGTCCTGCCCTCACCAACCCTGAAACTTTCAAACGAGGCAGCAAACACCGTTTAGTTACTGGCTAAAAAGTTCTTCAAACAATACACTGCGAAGTACCCTTGGCCCAGGGCCTTCTACCCCTCTCTCCTTTCCTCTATTCATCAGCAGCATCTTCATTTTAAGCACATTCTGCCAAGGCAGACTAAGCCTTAAATAACCTCATACTTCATTTCTCTTCTTGCAGCAGCTAACTGTCATTGGTACAAGCAGGGGCAGCCGGCTCTGCTCCGTCTGAGAAGGGAAGCCATTTGCTGGGTTTTGCTTAAGTGCATTTTAATAATGCATTTTGCATGTGAGGAACAGCAAGCTGAAGCATGGCCAGGGAGCTGGAATGCACATAGTCCAAAAGGAAATCTCAGGATGAACTTCACTTGCACAAACTTTAAAGATTATTAATTATTGTTACTTTCCTGAAGATGCTTTGAAAAATATTTGTGAACGTGGTTTGGGCTCAACGAGCAAACATGCTTTGTGCTCATTGACACGGGCAATTCTAGACAATCAAATCGATAGTCTGTTTATCTGTTAGTTTATTATGCCAGATGCCTCAAACCTGTACTTTCTTAGCTTCTTCCTCTTCCTATTTTCCATATATTTTCATTTCCTTTTGACCTGAAGAAGAACTTCTGAAAAGCAGAGCAACCTGAAAGGCAAGGAAAAGCTCAGCCTAGGTATTGCAATTGAAGGATTTTAGGCTGCACAGGGCACATGCTCTCAGGAACACAAAGCCGATGTTTCCTTCTATGCTGTGAGCTTGGAGAGATGTGAGTAGCACACCCCCCAGCTCCTTGGATCCACAGCATGCCCTCAAGAGATCCAGGAATTAAGAGCAAAATGGACAAGTTTAGGTGCAGACCTAACCCCCAACAGCACAGAGAGTGAGCACAGATGTCCCACATCCATCCCGAAGTGGAACCTTTCTGCATTTTTCTCTGCCAGTCCTTTCCCAGGATCCTCTAGAGTGGTCTCTGGACCATACAGTCTCACTGTGAGAGGTGTCTGAAACACTACAGATGCAGGAAAGAGTTTAGCCATTATGTTTCTAGGAGGGAAATTTTAAAAATAGTCCTTAAATTCATTTGCCACAGGTATTTTTGGAGCCAAGTCCAGATGCCAATTAAAAATATCCTTGTGCAATATGATATTTAGAGCAGCTGTGAGATGGCCTCTGGTTTTGAATCCTATGAGAAGGCCATACATACTGCAGCTACCACAACTGGTACAGTTTACTTCAGTTCACCAAGCTACATCCGCTTGATTATAGATTTGCTTTAATCTATGTTCTGTTTCCTTATGGAAGCATCAGCCAAGAAAGGAAGCATCCAGGTTCTGGGGAGAAACTGACCCTAAGAGTTTATACCAAAAGTGAATAGTGATGGGATAGCAGATCCCCACACTGAGACCATTCCATCATTAGAGGATGATATATGAGAAAAGAGCATCACGGAGGTAGACTTCGTACATTGCTTGCACAGAGGTAACAAAAGCTGCCATGAGTGCCGTACCTGTTAGCATGCCCCAGCAGAACAGGCATGTGGGTGGATGCACGTGGTATGAGGTGTAGGCTGTGGCTGCACAAAGCGTGTGCAAGAAGACAGAGCACTGTGTGGGCGCTTTGTGTATGAAATGGTGCCACTTGGCAGCCCCAGCAGAAAAGAGATCTGCTGGAAAGAGGCAGATCCCACTCCACCAGCAGCGAGACTGCAGGGCAGGACAGCCTGCACCACACCAGCTCCAACCACCGCTTGTTCTTGGAACAAGCATCTTGTTCAAGAGTCCTGCAGGTCCTAAACACCAACTTACAAGCAACGCACTGCACATGAAAACCATGTGTATTGAACCAAGGGCTCCAGTCCACATCAAAAGGAGCAGACCAGTTTTGCCATCAGGTATTTCTTTAGCTCAAGAGAATCCCAAAGGCCCACATTCAAACCTTACTTATGCTCCATATGGGAACACATCCAACCCTGTAACAAAATATTCACTCATGTAATTAAGCATTATATCACATTATTATATATTCTAATGCTCAACCCAAGGGAAAAGATAGTCTAATTTTGTACACATATGTTCCCATTTTCCCAGTCTTTTAACAAAGTGTAAGTAGACACCACTGTTTGGGTGAGGATATGCCTGCCAATGCTACCAAAGAGGGGCTCTTGCAGGGGCAACGCATGTTGGCTTACTAGTCAAATGCAGATCCCAGCAAGGGATGTTTGGTGGTTCCCACCTGCAACAAATGGCAGTCCCAACTCGTGGACCTGTATTTCTCCAACAAGCTGCAAGATAACCATCAGACAGTAAAGGGTCAGAGGAGTTGTCCTGCCATGGACCATGCTTGCGTGTCTGTAAAAATCAGTCAGGTTTCACAAAGCCAGGCCTAGGGCTGCCTGGCAAGCAGAGCATCAGGAAGCCAGCGAATGCTACTGCCACCGAGCTTTTAGGCACTTCCGTAAAACAGATTACTGTATTTTGCCTACACAACATGCAAATTTGCACATTTGAGTGGGCAGATAGTTTCTATAATACATTTTCAGTGATCATGAACAAAGTCTGGCACTTCTCAGATTTCTGCCCTGCTTCAGCACCTGCATTCCTCTTCTCACCTGCACCATGCCAGTTTGGGGCACACCGCTTCCCTTTGTCACCTGCGCTGGACACGCATCTTACATTTCTGCCTGTACTGCTCTTGAGTCCTGCTTACAACTAACCATCTCTCTAACTAGCTGTGGTGCAGCTACAAGCAGAATACATCACAGACCTATAGATGGCACATGAGGCTCAAATGATATCCTGAATCAGACCTGTATGTAAAACCAGCATCTAGCATCCCAGGGAAGAGAAACCTCAATGTTTCCTTCTTGAAACAGCCCATGGCCACATGCAAACACAGAGCAAGCCAAACATTACTCTTCTGGACTTTTCCTTAAAATTATACACAAAGCCATGCACGCTTTTTGGTAAGAGGAGTTAATTTCCAGTCTGAGCACGTGGGAGTATGTCCCTAGGGAACGGCATAATGAAGCCCTGGTGTTGGTTGCAAAACAAATAGATAAATCAATGTTTCAATTTGCTCCATGAGAGCAAATGGGCCACAGTTGCTTAGCAATTCAAGGGACGTGACTGCAGGCTCCTCACACACAGCCAGAGATGCTACCAAAGGTGCTGAGGTTTTTACCACTGTAGAATTAAAATAAACTTTACCTTCTGGTGACAGCAGCAACTCAAGGGCTGAAGGAAGATGCTATTACCACACAAAACTCCCTAAAATCCTCAGCTCATAGCTGAGCAGCAAACACCTTCTGAGAGTATTCTTGAGTGCAGCTTGCATGTTGCAATTAAGGAAGCACCAGGTTTCTGCGGCTCATAGCAGAAGTCATCTCAATGTCAAGGTAGAGGCTCTACAGCCACAGAGAGTTGTGCAAAGAAAACCACCATGTCTGCTGAATCTTCCTCCCAGGGCTGTCTGGGTACTAGACCAGGCAGGGTTTATAAAGGACTCACACAGCTATACTCTATATTACATTAATTAGATCTCTTGAATGCTCTAAATCCATTCAGCTGAAACCAGCTCCAGGTGCCTTCTCAAACAAGCAGACCTCTGATGAAGGTGAGATCTACCTGGTAATTCTGGCTTACGTATGGGGTCATTTCAGACAACCTGCAAATTTCTTTATACTGAGGACAGCAAAAAAAGGATCCCAGGAATTTCCTTGGGTAACGGTCTAAGCAGTCTTGCTCTCACACCACTCTTGTACTCAATTCCTCCACAGCCTGTGCTACAGGTAATTTACTGGGTCCTGTGGGTTTTACTGCCTGCATTACATCAAGACTTCCTGGCTCCATGCAAGCCACAAGCCCATTCAGCCTCACAGCTGCCTGCTCTGGGGTTATGCCAGCTTTTCCCCGTGCCACATGCCTAGCCTGAAGCAGTTGGGGACATCAGTCAGGTACCTCCATTTCAATCCAAAGGGTTTGGGGTTTTTTTTTGGTTCTTTTAGGACACCACAAGGGCCCCCACAACCCACCCTGAGAACACCCAAACCCAAAAAAGCTCCAATGCACCCTAAAGCCAACCGACCCTTCATGGAAAACAAAAAAGCCACATTTTAGCTATGCACCCCTGGGTTTTTCTGATTAGAGGAGCCTGTGCTAAACACTTTTAAAAGCTCTTTTGGCCCCAGGTAATTCCTGGCATAATATCCTTGCTGGTAAATTGGTTTTAGGGGGTGGGGGACTCTGTGCAGACGAACTCCCTGTATTTTGCTGCTAGGTCTGTAACAAAGAAATGCTTCATTGTTCCAGAATATGGTAATATCTCTCTCTCAATCAAACCTGAAATCACAAAAATACATTCCCCCCTTAATTCAGTTTAAACCCTGAGCTGTTCCCCAGGTAATTAATAATGTTTGCAAATGTGCCTCCTTTGAAGGAATATTATCATAGTTTAGGTGACAAGCTCAAACTCGTATTCCTCTTTATAATTCCTAACATCTACTCAGGCAGCATTAATTGGATTCAAAGCAATTACACAGGAGTCATGTTGGCCCCTTTATATCAAATTCTAGAAGAAATTTTGCCTTGCACTTCTCCAAATCACAAGGCCAATTCCCAGCCTTTCACCTCCCAGCTGCCTGGTGGGCACTCGACAAGAGGCACCAGGGAGGGTCATGTTTTGGCTTTGCAGAAGCAAAGGAGATGAATTTATTGGCTGTAGATTGATGCTTATAGTGCATTTTTTATTATTACACGAGGAATGACCATGAGATGGAGACCTGTCATCTGAGGTGATAAATGGACAGTCCCATCTCAGTGCAGCACCTACCCTAGGAGGAGTTACGACAGCAAGAAAGGATGTGTACCATGTCACTGTGTACCTGGGGACAACGTGCCCTGCTTCTGTGTGATCTCCCTCGGCCTGGAAAGCCACAAAGCATATGCGGATGTTCCAGGAACTGACATGGATCCAGAAGGAACGAAGAATTAAAAAGAATGTTTGTCTCTGTCTAGTGCTGACCCATTTCTCTGGGCTCAAACAAGAAAGTTCCTCAGTTGTTTTACGATGCACAGACACATGCGTGTGGCCAAGCAAAATAAAGCCAACACAAGGGTCTGATGGAAGTGTACCTGGGAAATATCTGAAGCAAGGACCGCAGATAAGTGTGCAACACTGGAAGAACACCAGTGTGATGCTCCATTCACTTATTTCATATCATTAAAGATGTCCAATACATAATCCAGCACAATTTGAGGATCCTGGCTGGTACCGCAAACAGGCAGCCAAGCCTTGTCTCAAAGTGCTGTAGTATCTCTGGCTGATTGAACATGGGTTTTTTGATGCAAAGAGTAAGGTTTAAATTAAATTCCACTCTTTGTAAACAAGATGCACCCTTTCACTCAGGTGTATTTTCTCTTTTCTCACTAGAGACTATTGAACAAAAGAGATTATTTTAATAGCAAGTCCAACACATAGTGTCCATTTACTCCCAGTGCTGCTGGGCAAGTTGTGCTGCCAGACCGGGCAAGGCTACCAGAGTTATGAACGCCTTTCAGGGAATGACCCAGTCTGGGGCTCCCACATCTGGGATGGGGATGAGGGCTGGGAGGAAGGCACAAAGCATTCCTTCAGATGGCAAGGAGTCATGGCTGCTCCTGGGGTCCCAGCCAACAGGGTTTCAAACCCAAGGTCAAAACAGCCAATGTCTGAGGCGTGCCATTAACAAGAAGAGCAGAAAGGCTGTTGGGGGCATGAGGAAGAAGAGGCTAGGGTCAGGGGGTGCCAGTGGACCTGCCAGGAATGGAGCAGGGCAACTTCGAGAGGTGGCAATAGGCTTGCCAGAGAAGAGCCAGAGCCTTGTGCAAGGGGCAGGAGGCCCAGGGACCTGGAGGTCATGGCATTAATATACTATTAAACCCAAGGAATTGCAAACCGATTTGGTGAGACTTTTTTACACTATACCTTTTTTTGGAGTAGAGGAAGTTAAACCCAGCTCTGAGTCATGCTGATGGCTTTCAAAACCATAATACATTGTCTCTAATATTGGCACTCCAATTATCCTCGGGAATGTGCAAATAATCAACATTTTGCAGTGGTTTCCAGGGTGCATTGTGCCTGTAGAGGAGGCATCTGCAAAAACCGCTTCGATAGAGTTAATGGGCTGCACTGCCAGAGCCTATTTAAAATTCCAGGCAGTGCTAATTTAGTTTTAATGGGCACAAATTCAATTCCAGTGGCTAAAGTATGCAAATAACAAATAAAAGGGAACCCCTGCTCCAGCAGCTGCTGGAGAGAAAATGAACAGCCACCCAGCTCCCCACCTTGCCCCAAGCTGCTCTCTCCCACCCATCATCTCCAGCAGACACTGACCCCGCAGCCACCCAGGCTGCTGGCAGGGATGGGGCTCACCCCCACGCCCATGGCTGATGTATTTATTTGCTGATGAATGCAGAACTGACACTAAAGGACCCTCAATAATACCAAGCCTCATTACATTTTAATCAGGGCAGCCTTGTGCTAGCTCTTCAAACACCAAGACTTTGTGAGGGAGGAGATGCTGCAGTGGGGAGCCCCCAGAAGGGCAGGGGAATGCCTTGGGAAGACCCTTCCCAAAGCACACACCATTGTCACCCTACCCCCGGACCTGGAGGAGCTGGGCTGCTGCCACGAGATGCGCAGTGGCATCGCTCCGACCCTCCTGCTTCATCGAACTGCTGCCCCCACATTGCAGGGAATCCCACACAAAAGGCAGTCCTTCCCAGGGTGTCTTACAGGAACCAACAGAAATTATTTTCTGCTTTGAGCACTAAAACAAAGGGCTTTTGCTGTAAGCTTGGACTCAGCGCTGCAAATAGGATGGATTTAGCCAATGCTTGAGACTGGCAGAAAGACAGCAGGGAACAGACCAGAGGAAATAAACAATGAGCAAACCCCAAGCTACCCTTTAGGTGAGCACAGGTCGGGTATCAGAAGGGAGCTGGAAAAAGGCCAAGTCTCAGGTTCCCTGCAGCACAACATGCCAGAGCGGCTGAGCAAATCTGTTAGAGGGACAACGACATTGTGGCAGGAGTTTTGTGGGTAGCCATCAAAGATCAAATTTCCCCAAACCGAGGTCCCTTTTCCATGCTGCTGCTAAGGAAGCTGAACTCAAACTGAGTTATGTCGAGCTATGCAGAAGTGCTGAATTAAACAGCTTAGTAACTTTACACACTCAAACCAGGGCAAAATGCCATAAAATACGCTGAGTAATGGTTGTCTAATGTAGATTTCTTTCTTCAAAATGGCTAAGGCAGCAGAAACAAAGCATGTGAGCACCAAGAGTTCGCATCCTCTGCAGCTACGGTAGAGGCAGAGCCAGTCCCTCTCCTCGACATTACTGCTGAAGCCTCCTTCCTGACATCAGAGTGGCTGCAAAGACACCAGAGGGAAATCAGATGTCAGCACCTGGGACACAAAAGCTTAGCTTTTATCCAGGGAAACTGAAGAGGCTTCTCCCTGTTAATCACTTTAACGTGTATTTAGCAAGGAAAGTACTGCTGTCATTTTCAGCTTCCCATCCTCTGTCGACACTGCTTGCTCCCCAGCCATTGCAGAGAAAGACAGTCCAAGGCATTATGATTTTGGAACATCCAGCTCTGTTTGGCACCCGTGGGCTCATCCTGCTCTGTCCCAGGCAGCATCACTCACCACTAATAACTTGCAAAGCATTGGGTCAGGTCATTCCTCCTCTGAATTCATTTACTTCTTGACAAAGGCTCATTATGTCACCAGAGCAGCACCAGAAAAACACTGACGGATGAAGGACTCTGCAAGGACACTTTCAGAGCCTTCATGCGATGCTGCCAGGACTGGGAAGGAGACAGCAGGGTAATGTGCTACAAGGATGGAGGCATGCAAGGACCTGTTGTACCAGAACTGAGCGGATTGCGCCTGGCCCAGAGACTGCTGTGTGAGCTGTAGCTTTGCCATGTAAAAAGAAGAGCAGATGATTCCAGGAAGGACACATCCTTGACTGTCTTGTGTGGCACAACAGGGAAAAGGGGATGCCAGGCCACGCACAAGGGCTGGTGCGAGAGCGGCAAAGCCCGGCTCCTCACGCCTGTTGTCGTACAGGGTTACGCTGTCCTCGTCTCTGTCCTCAGCGCAGCAAAGCCGGTATCGATGGCTGAGTACAGACGAGGCACAGCGTCTCTGCTCAGCGATGGCAGCACCTGCAGATGCACAGGTTGGGCACGCTGCCAAGCACAGGACCCTCCTGCTCTAAAAATCCTCCTCGCCCTGCCAACAAGCAAGGACTCGTGGATGGATTTTTCCAGCAATTGCCTCAGCAGACATAAAAGGCATTAATATTGCTGTCCGCTCTCTGCAGGTGCTGTGAGCCTCACACTATCCATATGCTGCATTATTGCCATCAGAGAAACATCAACGTTCTCCCCCTGTTGCTCAGTCATTCTTACTTGTTTCAAAGATGGGATTTTCCCTTAAAAAAAATAAAAATCAGACTGGGATGTAGTTTCTAGGAGTCGCTCCCATTTGGCACGCTCCCTGAAGGGCTGATGCAAAGGCCCATGGTTTGAGTGAGCAGGAGTGTGCGTCACACTACATCCTCCATTGCAGGTGCCAGTGATGCCTCTGCTGCCACGCTCCAACAGTCAGCCCCAGCCAGGGTCACTCGTCCGATGATGGTTCTCCATGGCCTCGCTGTACCTGACTCTGTCAGCATACACGTACGTACAAGTGCCAAGGCACCACTGTGCAGAGTAACCCACTGTGTTTGCACAAGCACCTGGAGAAGACTTGCTATTGACACACAATTCTTCCTGTCCAGTATTTCCAGTATGCAGGCAGCTGCAGAGTGATGGATCCCAATATGGCTGGGAATGAGATTTGCTTGCTCTGGCAGCAGCAGCAACAAAGAGGAGTTTCTTCCTTCCACTCTGGGACACCATCCAATACTTCCCTGACCTCTGCTACCATAAACATTTAGCATGGGACTCACATAGATTTACAGTATCATGACAGAAATGGAAAACTGGGTGAAATCACTGAGGTGAAGTATAGGAAATCTGGGACCTCTTACTCTGGAGACCAGGACTGGTTCTTGCTCCTCTCCTTGACAATGGATTTCCCAGTGCAATGATTTCTCAGACCACTCACCGTTAAATCTGGGCTGTGTTGGGCATTATGCTCAGGCAACCCCTTCTGCCTTCCGTGACCTCAGCAAAGTCCTCCAGCACACTGCAAGTTTAAGCCCTGACACATTTTCTCTGCCTGCTTCCCTCAAGTAAATGCAGCCATTACACTGTTTAAACTGTCCCAGCAGCAGTTAGAGCGGAGCACGTGCACACTACCTGCAGAGCACAGTGCACCGCATCTGCCTTATGCTAATAATAGGGCTGCACCCTTGGCATGTTTCTTTGTCCACAGTTATCTGAGGGCAGAATGAATGTGTCCTCTTTTGTAGCTAAGGATAACAATTTGCAAGGTACAAAGAGCCTTAGATGTCAGGAAATTGAATCTTATTCAAATTCAACAAAGATAATGCGAGCAAAAGACATGCACATCATCGGGGCAAAGCTAGAAAGAAGAATGGACCGGGTGATCCTACTCAACGGCTGCACTTAGTGTATTTGAAAAAAAAGAGAGACTGGGTCTTTTCATACCTTTGGCAGTACACAATATAATTCTAATGCTGTGGGATTATCACAGTCAGACTTTTTCAAAGACTGTATATTGAATATATCAGTGATTTCAGTTTAAATCTGAATTCACAATATGATTTCTATTTATAGGCTCGCATTCTATTTTTGAGAAAAAAAGGAGTTTATTTCAAAAGTAATACTTAGAGTGATGAAAGATCGTATTTCCAAAAGCACTAATCTCTAAAATGATGCATGCTGCTCACCTGAAATGTAATTTTACAATTAACTGCTGCAAGATTGCCTTCCAACAGCAGAAGGTCTCCTTAAAAGACTCTTCAAATCAGGGTGACAACTCTGGACTTTTTATTGTAGCACATGAATTTCGAAAAGCACCAACTATGTTTGTAAATGCCAATATAGGAAGAAATGATACCATGTGCATTCTCCCCAGTACAGAAAGAGCCCATGAAGGCAGAAGGCCAACGCTTGGAGCACAGCTGAGAAAGCAAAACCAAGAGGGAAGATGCAGCAACACACTGACAAGCTCCTGTGTGAACCATCCTCTCTTGTCAGAGGCAGCCAGCTGAGCACAGGGACCATCTCAAGTCCCATCGCTCAAATGTTTTCTCATCTTGATCAGGAGGAGAGGTTTTGAACGTGCCAGGTGGGGATGTGCTGAGAGGTGAAGGATGAGCAGCTGCTCCAGAGCGAGACAGGATGTCTCTGGATGGAAACACAGGGAGTGACTTGGGAGAAAGATCACCTTCAGTGTGGGATGACTTTCGCACTTAAAATACTTAACCAAAAAGGCGGCAATGTGGGGTGTTCATCTTGCACTGCTATCACTTGAATTTGCTTGGTTTTCTTGATCCCTGTAAAGCAACTGAGATCATAGAATCATAGAATACCAGGTTGGAAGGGACCTCAAGGATCATCTAGTCCAACCTTTTAAGGTAAACTATATACATATACACCTATATATATATTTCTATGTATGTATGTATATATATAGTTTAAATGAGCTGGCCCAGCACCCTGTCAAGCTGAGTCTTAAAACTGTCCAGTGTAGGGGAATCCATCACTTCCCTTGGGAGATTATTCCAATGTCTAATGGCTCTCAAGGTGAAAAATTTTCTTCTGGAGCCCAACTGGAATCTCCTCAGGAATAAGTTGTACCCATTATCCTCTGTCTTTTCCACGTGACTCCTTGTAAAAAGGGAGTCTCCATCTTCTTGTTGGCCACCTTTTATGTACTGGGACATGATCTCAGACCCACCTCCGTAACCTGCAGGTGCCAATTCTGCTGGCCACCAGTTTGGACTGGTTCCAAAAGTCACTTGGGAGCATCAGATTTTCATGCAGACAACAAGGAATAAATAGAAGAAAAATCAGCTGCTGCTAATTATATCCCAAAGTTCTCACCTTTAAGCTTTTAAATCACAAGTGACATTTCCAAATCAATCCTATTCTTTTTTTGGAGAGTTTAACAAGAAACATTCAGTCTCCAAGAGCACTTGGACTTATTCTGATCAGCAGTTTGACAAGAATCCATTAAAATATACTGGAGGTTGCTTTACCCCCTAAGGAGAGAGTTTAGTCCAAGGGTTTTTTCACAGCTGCCTTTTGGCAAAAAATGTAATTGGAAACTCATTTTGAAAGTGCAATGACTTGTAATGAGCAAGCTCCAAAATGCTAATCCTAGCAGTCCCTTTTTATTCAGCATCTAATGATGAACTGTACCTGTGTGTGTCGAAGGGAAGAGAAAACTTGTTCCTGCACTTGGGCGTACCAAAGTGTTTGACAGCAATGCAAAGGGTCCCACCACAGCCCAGAAATGGCCTGAAATTGGCCAAAAAGAAGGGGAACTGACTGAAACAACCCCAATGCCATGTCCCGAGAAGCCCACCGCACTGCTGTGTCATCTGCAGCTCTTCCAGGGAGCAGATCAGGGCACGGAAAACCCTCGCAGTTTGGGGCAGAGCAGCCCAAAACAGGAGCATCCTCCTGCTCTGTTCACATCATATCTTCTACCCTCAAATCCCAGGGAAGCAACCTCCCTTGGAATCACAGCAGACATTCTGTACCTATTTTATCTGTGCATTTCCCCCCAAATTATGAATACAGGCAGAAGACCAAACTCACACCACTGCACTTTAGCAGCCCTGCTCAAAACTGTTAGATCATAAGCATGATTAACCTCAAACTGTTACCACCACGCTGCAGTGCACCACACCAGAAGCAGATCTGCAGCATCGTCCCGTGGTGCACACTGGTACCGAGCTTCCAAACCCGGGCAGGAATAGTGTTATTGGGTATTTCTGAATGAAAACTGTAACTGCATCACCAGTGCATACTTACCAAACCTCTACCTACACTTTTATTTTCCTTATACCCTACAGAGCAGGTCTTAAATATATCACAAATTAATAAAGTACAAATGTAATATCTGTGCTTTTTGTGTAATCAGTAATGTATTCTAATAGCTCATAAGGAAACTGGGATTTTCATTTAATGTGCAACAGACTGCAATTACTTTATTTGCCTACCTAGCTTACAATTGCTGTTCTATTGTCACTTCAGGCATTTTGCTTTATTGATCAAATCAGGTTTGAGGGCCATGATATCAACCCTTCTACCAATCCCAACTCACAAATTCCTGCCCAACAATGATGACTATGAAGAGGTAACCTTTTTCTTTTAAAAACAGGTTGCTATTGATAAAAGTATTTTTGCAGGTATCATCAGATTTTAATTCATGGTCAAAAAAATTATTTGTTTAGGTCATTTTCAAGTAGCATCTGGAGAATGAGCGTTTCCTACTGCATACAATGCTAGTGCATACAGAGCTAGTGCAAAAGAGTAGGGAGGGCGGCAAGTTCTTCAAACATACCAACACAGCAAGTAAAGAGGTAAAAAGTGGGGAAGAAGGGTGGAAAATAGGAATGCACAAGCCATGAGTAAGCAAGCTAGTCTGACCAGTGTTGGGATGCTGAAAAGCAACGCAAGGTCCCACGCAATTGCAGGATTTGCAGAATTTTAATGTGCTCCTTTCTGCCATGCTTTGCACAGGGTGTGGAAACCTCATTTGCTCCACCAGAGTGAGAAAAACAGGCTGCCCAAAAGCATCGTTCTTGCAGTTTCCATTGGAGGTAATTTTCTGGAGACCAACGATTTTCCATGCTTTGCTGTGGTAAAACAACTTTCTGTAACTAATCAACTAATTCATTAAACTTCCCTGAGGTAGGTGAAAGCCTCTCTAATTTAGCCAATTAATCAAGTTGCTATAGCTCCGTTTGGTGTGGAGGCCATGACAAGAGTTTCTGTGACCTCTCTGACCACACAACTATCCCTCTGAAGCCTTTAACCCAATGCATTACTCATTGCCAACTGGCCAGTTGGTTGCCACCTGCACAGAGGAGAGAACCACCAATTAGGTCTATGGATTCAAATTGCTGCCAGTGAGAATTAAAGCTGAGAAACAGGCAAACTCCAGCTGACACTTCTAGATCAAGGTTTTCAAAGCAAACTTCCTTTCTTCTCCCTTGGCCCCAGGACACAAGAGTTCAGCTCATCATCACTTAACTCATCCTCCCTGGAGGTATTTCGGGACATCACCCCAGTAGCTGCCTGGACTTCCACACTGCATTTATTTCCACGGGGACACCTTCCTGCCAACAGCTCCAGAGAGATGTAGCTCCCCACAATTACTCAGTAAATACCCATTTTCCTAAAATGTACCACTTCCAGCAGGGAAGTCAGAGAACAGAACTGCATTTGGGGTCTTGTTAACCTAGCACTACCCATCCTGCCCTATAGCATTGCTGTCTTTCTGCGGTTAATGAAATTTCAGCCAGCATACCTGTAATTAGAAGTACTACTCTTGTGGCCCATCAAGGGATGCTATTTGGGATGCCATCTCTACAAGACACCTGAATTATGGTGCTGAAAAAGGATAGTTAAAAAGTGGGAGAGTCAAAAGATACAGGTTGCAATTCTAAGAAGAGAAAGAAATGTCATTTGCTTAAAAAAACCCCAAAACATGAAAAAAAAGGAACTAGGGACTAAGACAAGATAAATTTCTTTGACAATTAATAGATCACCCTAATGCCATTCCCTGTGTCAGCAGAGCTTTCTGGGGGTGGGAGGGGGCTCATACAGTTCAATTTTGTTGGATTGAAAATCAGTGTTCCAAACTGGACAGTGATGTAAACTGAAAACAGCAGCAGAGCCTGCATTATTTGGAGTGCATCATCTGCTCATGTTTAGCAGAATTTTGCTATGATTCTCACGTAAAAGGAAGACTAATGGATTTCTTCCTTGAGGCAATTAAAAAGTGATTTGTCACAGGCTAAGATACACGGCTTTGTATTGGCAGATACTCCTCCGCTCTGCACCAGTGGCAAGATGGAAGGGCATCAAGAGCTGATAGCAGAAGCTGGCTTGTCTTGGTGCACCATGAGCAGGTCTGGGTGACAGGACCAGGCACCTCCACATCCCAATGTAGCAAGTTGCTGCAGCAAGATGTACCAATGCCAGCAGGACCCACAGCCTTTGAAATCTGCCAGCTCATACTCTTACTGACCACTTAACTTTTCCAGGCAGCCATGCATTTGTTGGACTTTGGAACTAATTCTCATGCCTTAAGTGCGGGTTTAAAAAGAGGCTTCCCAAATTTACACAAGCTCCCAAAAAGCTGGAGCAAAAGCTCTGTCCAGAGTTAGAGAAAACTTTGTCTCCTCTATCTCCGTGGCCTACTCAGCCATACCCGTGCCCACACTGCAAACACACCATTCCTCTCTCTGCACATTCCCAGCTTCACCACCACCTAGGACAGAAAAGGACGTTTCTGCAAGAGGAACAGCAAAGCAAAAGGATGGATGCACTTGCATGCCAAGATGCTATGGACAGCAGGCAATCACTGAATGATACACAGAGAAACAGCAAGAGCCCTTCTGAAGACAGAGAACACCCTTCTGGAGAAGATCATGCTCTGGGGTGTTCAACGGTGACCCTGAAAGCCCTGGCTTGTACTGCAGAACCATCCTCAACATCTCCCTTCTCCAGCTAAAACAAACTCATGAAGAGCTTCAGCTGAGGCAGAAGAAAAGCTGGCAGTGGCTGTGGGAAAGGGACAGGGAACCTGCCCCACCTCTGCAGCCCAGACTCCAACCTGTATCAGGCTGGTTGCACTGCGTAGGCTGAGGAGCCACTCAGATGCTTGAGAGGAGCCTAACAGCTCCCCAGCTGTCCTCACATGATGGCTCCACACAGATAGTTTCTGAGTGTGCAGTGGTGTTTCTGCTGGGCAGTGGGCAGGGGGGCCCATGTCACTGATTCACAAAGGACCTCGTTAATGCCAAGAGCCACTCTCCCCTTCTCCCACCATTTCAAAATCCTTTGATTCCCTTCAAGGCTCCCAGTGCATCAAACATTAAAAGACTAACGTTATTTTGAGCACACAGCAATGCTAAAGTTCAAGATATTCTGCAGATGGATTTAAAAATCTTTTAATCCATTGTGAAGCCAAAATCCTGCCGTAAACACTCTGCAGCATGCTCCAGTTAACTGCTCATGCAGATATAAAAAAAGCCTCTCCAGCTCACTCTTTGCAGATGACCTTGCGGTTCCCCCACCCCACATCTCATGAACCTCAGGGGACCAGCAAGGAATCAGATAAAAGGTCTTAATTTATTTTTGTTGGCATTGTTTTATGAGGCTTTCCTTTTATTGATACCTTGACTTCAAACCATTTTCAAACACCAAGCAAGGCACCAGAGATCAGCAGATATTCGAGGGACTTACTGAAGGTGTCTTGCTTTTATTCCCATCAACCCCTCCTGTGAAGCAGGCTCTGTGTTGTATATATGCTGGGCTTTAACCTACATACTGGAGGCACCATGGTGCTGCTCTCCGGCGTGTAGCCTGCTGCCAGTGACACCCTTTTGCAGAGGTATGAGCTGGACAGCTCATGTCGCATGGCTTGTACTGCTGGAAACGGAAGGCGGCTGTTTTTCCAGAGGCTAGAGAGATGCTGAGGATGCTAAGTGTGTGGGTGTATGTGTGTGCGAATTACTAGCTACCTGTTCCCAACACTACCATATGCAAGCACTTCATTTAAAAGGCTCATATATCACCAGTATCCCAAGCTCCCGCTGAATGTCCTCTGATCTTTTCTCCTCTGTGTGACAGAAACGTGGGGATCTCTCTGGAAACCAGGCAGGAGGTAAATTCCTGACCTCTTAGCTCCAGCAAGGGGAATGATTTCAGCCTGTAGAAAATGCTGCATTTTGTGCAGCATGTTTCCTCCAAATGCACCCTTCAGTGTCCGGTATGGGGATCTCACTTTGTGCCCAGTAGACTGATGTCCTATTTAATAATACACTGCCAATCACTCGGACCAGTTAAACTCAACACTGAAATACAAACGCATTTAAAAACCTCATGTTCTTTTAACTCCACAACCCCTCAAACATGAAGCCATAAAGAAAAGGCACTGCCAGGGCCCTCTGCACAGCCCCTCAAACCATCCCCCGTGGATAATGCCAGGCTCCTGTCAGATGCCAGCACTGTTGTCTGCCCTGTGCCAGCAGCCCCAGCCCCAGCCCGGTGCCCATGCACTGGAGCTTGTGCTCCTGCTGCCTGGTGGGCTCTGTCTGCACTGGGGGCTGCTTCATCACCCAACAGGAGAGAGGAGGGCCCCATGCTGGTCCTCACACGCCCTTTCCACTCATGATTTACAGCTCAACATGCCACACTCTTTGCACATTAACTCCATCTGAGTGAGTTTTTCTGTGCAGCCATGTCCTCCCTGTTCTTCCATCTGGAACAGCTACTGGACCAGCATCCTCAGCATTTCCAAGATCCTTCTGTTGGACTCTTCCCGTAAATACCCAATTCCCACAGTCCAGGTACGTGGGTGTCCCAGGGCGTATGGCCACATGTTCTGCCAGCTCTGGCTGGGCATTGCTGGAGCTGCTGCAGCACCATCTCTTCACTGCAGAAGGCTGACAGCTTTTTGATGGGAGTTCAAGATGGAGAGGCACAGAAGAGGGAGAGACCAATCTCACACTAAAACATGGAGCTCTCAGCATAGCCAGCCTCTAGCTGAGACAACGACCTTCTTCCCCAGCCACCGTCCATCCTAGCAGCAGCAAATGCCAGGATAAATCCTAGGGCTGCTGCACTGCCACCTGAGCTGCCAGAGGGCTGTTTTACCTGTATTGAAATAGAAGTTTTATACCCTTTCCGACATCGTTATTTTTCATCTCTGAATACAGATATTCCCCCTTTATATTAGCATCAGTTGAGTGGCATAGCTTTAAAAATGTGTAAATATATTCAAATACTGTAGTTCAGAAAAAAAAAAGAAGGCGGCTGTGCTTTGTTCCAGAAAACCATCCAAGCCTTCTTAAAAGAGCATTCATGTCCATAAAACTCCAACTGAACCTGATACACAGTAAAATGCACTGGGTTTATACTTGTTCCTAATTTGCATTTACCCATATAATAAATGCAGGTGCAACATAATACAATTATTGAAGCCTGAGGCATCTAGGAGTCCCTTCTGCAGCTCTCAGGTGATGGGAAGGGGATGCTTCCCAAGGGTCAACTCCCAGTAGGTCAGGTCTACAGCAAACCAGCCAGCAAAGTACCAGGAAGGGCTCTCCTTACATTGCACTTGACCCTCATTCCGTCCCTGTCACCATGTCATGCATCAGTGCCAAAATAGCATCAGGAGAATGCTCAGATAATAGTGCATTTACAATTATAATTGCTCATGTCCAGGAGTAATCCAGTTTAAGCCCTTTACCATCTCAAATATTTAGAGAAATCCTGCCAGCTGCCTGGAGGGGAGAAAGTTAGGAGCCCTGAGAGAGTACAACAGATTTTCATCTTTCCATCTCTGACAGTCTTTCAGGCATAAATATCCTCCCAGCCTCATGTTCCCCCTCCCCTGCTCTCTCTCTGCTCCACAGGCAGCCCACGGCAGCTCCAGGAGCAGGAGTGGTGCCAGTGCCAGTGCCCTGCCTGCCAGCTGGCAGTGCAGGGACTCACTGCCTGCACTGCACGCCTGGCACACACCGCCCAGAGCCCTGAACCACCGCAGAGACCTCTGCCCTGGCAGTGTCCTCTGAAAAGAGGCTTCCATTTGGCTGAGATAGGGATTTTTGCTTTTTTCAGTTGTTCTTGGGGTTTTTTTGAGGTAGGCAGAGTGTTAACATCTCCTGGCTTCCCTGCTGCCTGAGAGGCGGCACATGAGGATTGCTAGCATTGGCAGGGTCACTGGCATCGCTGCCTGTAAAGCCCCGCAATGGGCATCCCTGATGTGCAATTCCAACAGCTTCCCTTCTTTCGCCAAGGCCCTTGCAACTGTGCAAGAGGTCTGGGCAGAAACCCCACAGACCTGCAGGTTCCAAGCTCTGTCAGTGGACATTGGGCAGAACTCGATGCTCACCTTGCAGGCTTTTCACGTCTCCTGATTTTCTAGGTTTGAAGGCCAGAGGATGGCACTGCTAACACCAAGATGGACTCCCTGCACAGCAACACCTGCAGGTGTGTTCCAGCCAGTGGACCCCACCAGGGACCCTGCTGAGTGAGACACACATCTTCCCAAACCCCACCAAATTCAAGAGGGGGAGGCCCTTAACAGCTTGTTTCCTTGATAACTGCATTCACCATTCAAACTGTAAACACCAGTAAAAGGCTTAAATTTGCTGACCTCAGCCCATAGGTACTGGATCTCTGTTGAGCTATTATCTGTAAAAAATGCCTAAATGCAAGTGCAGTTAACAGGCTGTGATCAAGTCACTGCTCAGTCTCCTCTCTTAGCTGCTTTATTCTCTCACTACAGGCTCTCCTCTAAAACATCTGCAATTTTCCACCTTTACAAGTGAAAGGACCATGACTGGGTGCATACTAGCACAACCAATCACAGAATTGTATCAAGTCCCAGCTTCCACCTGTTTGGACATGTATGCATTGGAAGCCATTTCCAGAGACAATGCTGGTTGCTGCTACCCTGCGAGCCTGCTCTCACCTTCTTCTGGATGCAAAAGCTTGCTTTTCAACTCAAACATGTTGATAACTCTACCCATCTCTACTAACCATGTTCAGATTAATTTCTGTGGCTAATCTTCATCAATATTACTCTGCAAAACTTCATAAATGGCAGTGTTGATAAAACTTTGAGGTAATGATTTTATAATTTCTTTCAGTTGGTTGATAAAATATTGAATACTACTGGGCTCAAAAGTAGTCTCAAAGGGATGCTACCAGAACCGCCATGACAAACCGATAAATTTCCCATTAGCAGCCTATAGAGCACGTGCCAGTTAGACAATCCTTGCACATGGCATTAATATTTATGTCTAAGAAGAGTGTGGTTAAAAGTGAAATGCCTAATCCTTCCCCAGCCTGAAGTTTTGTGAGTATTGCTCTGCAGCCCAGCAGGAACATGCCTCTGGGTATACTACAGGAATATCAAGTTTGAACTTTGATGGTATTGCACAATATTTCCTTGATAAATCATAGGATGGTCTATAAAAGGAGCAATGCTTGCTCCTGAAGACAGTAACTCTTAAGGGATGGCAGATATTTCTTGCCTTGCAATCCACATGGGCTGCTGAATGGGACCTGCAGCTCCTTGCAAGTATCACTCTGTGTTCCTAAAGCTTACTTCCCACGGGGTCCACACAGGACCCGTACAGGAGTGGTGCACAGGCCGTGAGCTTTTTTTTAGTGCTGCAGATGGACACAAATAGATTATTGAAAAATATAGTCCCACATGCTTCAAATAAAATGGAATCTAGTATTTCTTTGCTTTGCATCACAACTTCCAATCATCAGAGCCCAACCAGCTCCCTGGTATAGGGGGGTTAGATTAAAAAATTATCATACTGGTTTCCTACGCTTTCTCCATTTTCTGTCTAATGCTATTCTGGTATCTGACAGGAGGGAAAACCTTTGCAGGTGATGAATGCAGACAGGCTGATATTAAGGACTGTGGAAGTTTTGTCAGCAAGAAACCATCAGGCTATCAATGTAATATTAGAGAGAGAACACCTGGAGCTCTCCCGAGATTTTATGAGAGCACAACCATGGAAAAGTGAACCCCCCCGTCAATATTACACTGCCAAGGAGAAATGTTCATCATTACACTTCAACCTGGTAAGATGAAGCACTGCTGAGAATAGACGTCTTTTCTACCTTGTAAATTTGATATCAGAGCTAGATAAGACTGCTTGCATCTTTTCTCATATTCCCCATTTATGTAAGTTGCTTCCTTCACACTGGAACTACATGTTCTGTTTATAGATACGGTAAAGGGGCATCCTAAACTAAGGACAAATGGCTTGGGGAGAAGATGTGCAGGCTGGCCCTAGCAAGTCATCTCTGTCTCTGCTCATGATGGGGGACAAGAGCCCTAGGGGCACACGCTCCCACCCACACTGAGCAGGCAGCTTTGCCCATTGGTGACAAAACCCCATCCCTCCTGCACTACTTGCTTTTTCTCTGGACAGCGCATGGCAGAGACACTTGTTTTCACTAGGTGCTATGTTTGAGGCACTGACTTAGGGTGCGATGTAAAGGAAGGAGGGAAAAGCGTTCATCAGCAAACCCAAACATAGCCCAGCAGCCAGAAACACAGCGGGTCTGGTATATTTACACTTCTCTCTTAAAGGACATTAATCTAAGTCACAAAGATAATAGATTGCCATGCAATGGAGAAACAAGAGCAGGTCTGCGTTTTACTCCTCTCCAGTTTACCGTAGGTGTGCTCTGGCACCTCTGGGTGAAAACAGGGAGTGGGGAAGGTACGCACATGGTAATAGGCTCCAGAGGGCCCAGAAAGTATGAAGATGGAGGGAGAACCACTTTTCATCCTTGTACACCTCTTGATTTTCAGTGAGATAACAAAGTGCTTGCACATCATGAGACAGCTCAAGATGTTGCTGCAGTAAGGAAATCCTACGACTTTCTTTATAGTCTTGCTTACAGAAACACATCCTGCGTACAAGCAGAAAAGATTTGCCATGAGCAGCCTCCTCTTTGGAGTCCCAACCTGAAAGCTGCCTGATGTATTATCCTCTGCCTTCCTTAATACTCCTACAAATTCCTCCAGGCCTACCACTGCTATTCTGCATTATTTTTACACTCCTCTTCTGCAGCACTGGTTTAATGAGAAGTGCGACTTCAACTAATGTGTTCCCCAGAGAGAAGAGGTCAACGCACGTACGCGAGGAATTTCTGATCCAGTTTTGCAGGGAGGGAAGGATCTCCTCTGACAATTTCTGCCTGCACAGAAAAATTAATTCCCCTTTCCCGCAGTTTATAATGAGACAGCTACAATAGCAAATTGTTAGTGATTTCGCAGGCATCAAGTCAGTGTCACTGAGTGAAATCTCACTCTCATAACTCTGCTTTTAATGAAAGACCACAGATGTTGGACTATATTTATATTACAACTTGAGAAATGTTTCATAGTTTAGACTTCATCTATTTGGTTTGTTTACATCAACCTCAGTATCTGAGCTAATCTGCACAGATTTTCTATTGTACTCATTCACAGCAGCCAAGACAGTCTCTGTGCCAAAACCCAAACATGACCTGCTACCCTCTATGGGGAAAGCCTGTAACAGCCCTGTTGTTTGCTGCTGAAGCAGTTTTCACAACTTCTTTAATAATAGTAACTGTAAACAAAGTGTCAGCATAAATCAGAAAGCCTCAGACCTGGCATCCTGTCTTTCTGTGAAGAACAGCTTGCGGGGTGCTGCCGGTCAGCCCAGCATGAAGGGAGCCCAGGCACAGGGTGCTGTGCCACACCAAGACCCAACCAAACCCAGTACCCACTGCAAAACCTCAACACCACCAAAAGCTCAAGTTAGAACTTTTAGACTTTAGAAAAACCCTCGGTGGCCATTGCATTGCTATCTCTTGTGTGTGCCAGCGTGTGTTGTGGCTCCCAACCAGAAAGCAGGACAGTAGATGACACATAATGCAGCACACCGATGTGCAGTAGCGTTGGGGATTTGCCAAGCGCTGAAGGAGGAAAGTCCTGTTATCATGCTCTGGCAGTCCAGTGATTGCAGAGCCCAAATTGAGGAGATTAACCATGTTTTGAACTGGGTTTTGCTTCCTGCTGCTGCTTTAGGCTGCTCAGAGCCCAGCACGTGTCCTGCAGACCCACCAAGATACCCATGGCTCACACATACGGAGCAAACGGCCCTTTGCTGCTGATGAGCTTCATGCTCTCTGTGCTGCCAGCTGAAGCCTGACCCTGTGCAGCCAGTACTGAAACTTTGTGAACATCCAAGCGTGCAGGCTTTGGCACTGTGTGCGGGTCACGTAAGACGGCATGCACGGGGAGAGGAGTGCTCAGCCACACGGTGCGGGTGAGGGCACACGCTGCATGCACAGCTGTAGCTGTCCAAGCTCACTGGGATGACCTGGTCAGCTTCCAGACACTGACACAAACTTTCCTGTTAGATTTTTTTGTCTGGCTTGCCCTTAAATGCAACCAAAGAATTCCATTATTGCAGGTAAAATGAGTCTTCCTTTCCTACTTATATACTGAACTGATAAAGACTAAAACCATTCTGCTGAAAACCATAAACTCAGCTTCTCTTCCATTCAGCTTGTGCAAGCCTGAGGCAATACTGATAATATTATTATAGAGGCCATTTGCATAGGAAGAAATTTTTCACTTGATTGGAATTAAAAAAAAAAAAAAAAAATTTAAAAAAAAAGTTCCTTTCTATATTTCTTGGTCTGCTTGTGGTAGAGAGAACTGTGGAAGGTTCATCACTATGCAGTTATCCAAAGATCTGAAACACCACATCACGGGAGTTATCAAGAAGTCTGGCGAATACATGAGTGAGCCGCCTACTCTGCATCACTGGATGCACAAAAAGCGACACCAAAGTCATCCATTCTTACTGAACCCTTCAACAAGCAAACACAACATTTTCAGATATAAAAGGAACTTCTAATTTAATGGGTGAATGACAGAAGAGGTTTAGTCTCTCCGCCTAGGGAGGCCAGTGCTGTGTGTGAAGAACCCCAGGAGAAGGGGACAGGACACCTCTGGTCCTGACAGCTGCTCCCTGCAGGACAGAGGTCACTGGTTCATGCAGCGCTGTCTAGGAAATCCTCAGCTCCAGGCAGGCTCCAGGGCACATCCACCAGCTCAGGTTTGGATGACATCACACTTTTGGAAAGTGCTCACTCAAACCATTTTGCTGAGCCTCTCTATAATAATCACATCTCCCTCCTGCTACTTAGATGATTAATGGCTGGATTTGATTGAAAACTTGGTGCTGTGCCCTGTTTTCCAAAACCTCCCTGTCAAGAAACCTTATTCTGCTATTTTGAGAGGAGGCCTCACCTTGCTGCCCATGCCATTAATTGAATAACTATCAGTTCCAATATATTCCACTTGGCTACAAATTAGATTTCAGCCGGCTATTTCTAAGCCCTGTTTCAACACAACCTTATAAAGCTGCGTCCCTTTGCTGATGCCACTTGTCAACCTGCATCTGTTCTTGGTGTATTAAAAGACAACAAAGCCAGAAACCACCAGTCTCTTAATGAACAGAACCCAATACATTTGGCTTTGCTCTTTTTGAGTTTATCATTGCTGTAATGAAGACAACTAGGTTTCGTATTTAGGAGGCTCAGCATGTCTACCTGCATCCCGCAACTCTCTATTTAGAGTAGAGATACAGCAGAAGTTAGAAACTGATCTCAGGAAACCCAACAGCATAAGCATTCTCTCAGAACAAAATGCCTTATAAATCAACAAGTGCAGACATAATTACTTGTTTGCAGTAAATGCATTGAGCTATGCTTGCAAGCAGCTACTTACTGCTCACTTGTTTGGGTTGCTCCCCATGTCAATGAGACATCAGTGCAAGGAAATTCCTGTTACCTGAAGAATTACCATTTGGAGAGATAGGTCTTTTAGTACGTTCCCCAGAACCATGACTTTTTAGCAGCACAACTTGCCAAGCTTATGAAGAAATCCTGTATTTTATTTTAAGGGGGCTTATATTCTTAAATTCTTATATTCCCAAAGTTTTGTCTAATTTTGCAGCAACACTATTTCTGTCTGCTAAGGACATCTTCACAAATATTTCTTTTTTGCACCTGTTCTTATATTGTTATGGCCGTGGTATTGTGTAATCCAGTTTGCTCTCCTCATCACAATGCTTGCTGAAAAGATTCAGGCCCTGTAGAAGGGGTCTGATAAGGCATCCACGAGAGACAGGGGAGGACATCCACTGCAGAATGAGAAGTGGAGTCCACACATGAATGATGGAAGATTTTCTTGCCAGCAGTCCTTGCTTAACAGCAGCTCGCCTCCATGCACTCTCTTCTAAGATTGCTGGGTTGACCAAACCAGAATATGGACAACCACCAGCACAGTTCCTTAGAAGCGTCTCAGCACTGCCAGGTGGCACAGTATAGAATGAACAAATACTTTTAACAGAAACAGTGCATCTCAGGCTTATTTGTTTTTATACTTGCTAGATAATACCAAATTTTTGTTGGTGTAAAAGCTCTAAATGTCCTTTGAGTAATGAATATATTTGTAGGGGGGAAAGAAGCCGTGAAACTGAACACTGCATCCTTCATATAAATACAATACTGAATTTGCAAGGCACGTTTCCCAGCAAGGACTGAAAGAAGATGCAATTAGGGAAATCACTGCCAAGTGGAAGTCTTATCTGGTCAGAAGAGGCAGAAGATGTTTGTTTAGAATACAGTGCTTAGGTATAAGGTGTGTTACAATGCCAAATATTTTGTCCACTGTTAGAACTAAACTTAAGGATACCCCTCCTTAAATGAACTAAAAGCAATGATTGATTGGGTGACTGGAGGATTTCACCAAAGCCAGCTCGTTCCACTCCCTTCAGAACAAACCCAAATGAAATCCCAGCTCTTGCACTGCGATTTTGTTGTCTTTTTGCAAGCTGCCAGTAAACTCTGCACCTCACTATCTGGCATGGGGTCCGCAGCCTCTCCCCAAATCCCTGCAGGATGATGCTTTTCCATTTGTGTCTTTGCTGTGGAACAGGGCAGAAAAAGGCCACTCTGGGCCTTCACGCACAGCCTTTGGCAGCGAGGGCTTGTAGGAGCATCCTCCTCAGCCCAGCAACAGGCACCTCCAGTGCACAGTTTAAACTGGTGTTCTGCGATCGTAGACTGATTTACTTCCTATTAGAGTATAAAAATTAGCAACAGTAAAATGTCATGATCATCTCACACTAATTATGCATCTAATGAATAATTACTGTGGACACATTTGACATTTTTGGTCATTAATCTGAGCAAGTGTTTTAAGCCTTGAACAAAACTCCTCTGTGACTGTGACTTGGTGCTAAGCAGCACAGACCTCCACCACCAACGCTCACTGGCACTGGAGAGAGAACACCCGTCAGCTCTGGCTGCTCTTCCTCACACACAGGGGGAGCCCCTTCATGGCAGAAGGGCCCAGCAGCAGCAGCAGCAGCACCTTGTGCTGAACTCATCCGGGCAGCTGAGCAGCTCTGGGCCTGCCAGCACTGTCAGTTGGTGGAAGAAGTATGACTTAGGAAGAGGATTTCTGCATGCTACCTGGATTTGCATCAAATCTGGACATTTAGACATGAACCTGCGAGAAATATTTTTTACCTAAACATGCCATGAATTTTGTGTAAACCAAGACTTCAATTATCCATTATAAGCTGTAGCTGTTTGTTGTTGTTATTTTTTTACAATAAAACCATTACTCAAAAGAGAGAAGAGGGCAGAACTCTGCATCTTCTATATGCGTGTATGTGTACATACACATCTTTTTGTCCACCTGATTAAAGATACTACTGACCCTCAGCCTCCTTTCCCTCCAACTCCACTCTTAACGTTTTGTCTGTAAGGTCTTGGGAATGAAGGAAAAGAAGAAGGGAACAAATCTCTCTGGGAGGGTAGAGATGAACTCTGAAGGAGTTCAGTTCCGAGGTTGGAACACACATCCACAGTTAATGAACAAAGCACATCTCATATTTAGGATGAACAGACATATAAAGAGGTCATGAAAGGCCAGAATCAGCATGAGATGGAGCACTAAAACCAAGAGAGAAAGCAACAGATGTCTCCCTCCTAATTTACTCCATTAGGATCTTCTCCAGATAACATGCAATAGTGCTTGCTAATGAAGCATTTCAATCTTCTTGCCATATAGCTCATAAATAAGCATCCCCGAGGTCAGAGGCAGGAACAGAATGGCTCCTCCTGGGCAGGCTTTGTCTAATTTTATAAACTCTATCTTTTGTCAAAGAGAAAATAAAAATCTGGTTCCAAATTCTCAAATAATTCTGACACAACTTAATTAACTCCACTTGCTGAGTTGTGTTTCTTGAACAGTGATCCTTTAGCGTCATGGTAAACCCTGGTTTCCTTATTCACATTAAAACAAGCAGCTGTGTATACACTAGGCAGAATGATTTTTGAAGTACAGGAGCAAGCCACAACATGCTTTAAATTACAAAGTATTTTACCTCCTGTATTGCTACCTGTGGTACTTTACACTCAACTGCAGTAATACCCCAACTGGCTCCATTTACCAGACCTCTCACCCCTTCATCCCTGCTGTGGTGTTGGCTGGGAATGGCCCTGGACTGCAGCCTGCCATAAATAAATAACCTGCAGAACAATGTTCAGCAACAAAACCCGTCACTGCCCTGGCTGGCCACAAGCACATCTGAGAGCCACAACAGTCCCCCAAGTCTCAAATTTGGGAGGTACCTCCTTTGAGGTGTTGTTTTCCATGTCTCCAGCCTGTGAAATATGACCTGAGACCAAATCCTCTGGCAAGCAAAGGTGCCGTGCTCTGGGCTTCTGGTATCTCTCGAACAGAACCTTCCCAAAGCGCGAGCCAAAGGGCCACTGCCTGAGCTTGCGGGGACCACCCCTACATGTAGACAGCTTAAACAGACACTTCCCAAGCAAGACACATTCCTCTCCATCGCACTACAGCTTAATTACAATGCTCTCACAAAGAATTTCAATTTTTCCTACCATGGGAACAAGCTCTGTAATGAAAAGTCTTTATTAAAACGAATGTGAAACATGATATTAATTAATGAGGCTGTGCAGGTATGTTCAGGAAAGCTCCATGCTCCTTGAAGGGAGCCAGATTAGGGGTGAGCTGCAGCATAACACCCCTATCACTGTGAAATCCGAGGTTCCCTGTCATTACGTCTTTATATGTGTAGCAGTGTGCCGTGACTCAGGTTGGCATTCAGATGGGAAATACTGAGGAGCACCTGTGGAAGAGATGGTAAAAATGTGTTCCCTGCAGTAATTCAGAATGACTTTTAAAACAAACCTAACTGTGGGTGCATTCTTGCCACTATAGTGCCCAAATTGAGATCTCACCAGGTGCCTGACAGAATTTCTGAGTAAGAATTAAAGCGGGCCAATAGCACTGAGGTCAAAATGCCTAAATGTACAGAAAACCACAAGCTCAGAGACAGGCCTATCTGTCATCGACATTAAAACTCATACAGTTGGAAAGCCAATGAGAGCTGCAGCTAGGTTAACACCAATGTGTAGACTGGATGTTTTATTCTTTTTTTTTACATTCAGACCAAATCTGTTTGCCTTTCAATATTTTGCTGTTTGTACATATGAAACAGCTCCTGTGTTGATGACTCTTTGACTTGCATGTATAAAGACATCTTCACAGTCATGTGATGGCTGCATATAGCACGGGGCCACAAATAGACCTGTTTTGCTTTCTTTTGACAGGAGCACTTGCAGCACTGTGTAAAGATATTCCTCATTCATTTGAGACGGCTTATTCGTTGAAATGGAGCAAATGGTACTATAACAGGTGTGAGCATTATGCAAGGCTGTTAAAAGGAGGCTGTTGGTACCTTATGCATATGTCAACATAAGAAAATGATTCTATATATTCAAAGGCATCTAAGCTTGTAGATAATATTGGAGTTATAGGCTGTGTCACAAACCTGTTTTCAGGTTTTCTTTCTGTAGAGTGGAAACAATTATGGACAGTTGTTCCTGTGTAGGTTAGATATCCCTTGGTGAGGAACGATGGATTAACATCACTACCAGCTAATCACTCCAAGTAAGCAAAAGCAGATCTGTTAGCTTCTGCCGTTAAAAAGGCTGCATTGTGTCTCTTTAGTTCCAGAAAGACCCATCCTGAACTGACAGACTGCAGCATGACAAGGTGTTTGGGAGAGGTGCCCGTGTGCCTCTGGTGACCCAGCACCGCTCCTCGGCAACACCACTGCGCGCCCAGGCACCCCATGGCCCTTCCCAGAGGAAGGAGGGACAGCAGCGCCCTGGACTCCAGGAGCACCTCATCACCTCCTCCTCGGGGGACGGCACGGCCTTCCCTGCCGCCAGCCAGCATTCAGAGTGCTGCCTCCCCAGGGCCGGCAGCCTGGTGCTGGCTCCATGGGCACGAGCAATCCGAGACCTTCTTTAATTACACCTCTATCCATTATTCCGCAAACGGCATCCTGCCCCAGCACACAGAGCGGGCTGGCAAACAGGAAGAATTAAAGCTGCTCAGGCTGCCAAAGAGAGGGCATTTCCTAACTTCCAAACCATTAACTTTGAAATAAGAAGTTAGGATAAATTTATAATGATTTTTAATATCATTATATTGACCTCTCTCTATAAACGTCCACACAAAGCATGCTTTGTTTTGCTTGTAAAAAATACATGCAAACACATCCTCTGCACGGCTGAGATGCAGCTGTTACATTCCGAGTCCTAGCATACAGTGAATTTTTATGGCTGAGCTATAAACCTCTGAAAAATGAGGTTTATAATAGAAACCCTGACACCATCTAAAATATAGCATCACTATTGGGTGCTGCTGTAATATGGCCCTAATTTATAAACCACGAAGGAATCCTATTCCATTTTGAAACTTACAGACAGTAATCTAGAAAAAGGGTAAACCACAAGGAAAAATGGTCATGCTGTCTGTGAGCTATAGTGTCTAGTCCATCCAACAATTCAAAAATCAAATAGGATGCCAAAATATTTAGTCCATGCACTGAATCCAGGACTGTCACAAAATAAAAACATGGCATATCCTAGGATAGGGGTATATTTCATAAAGCCGTGTGCCATTTCCCATGCCTCTGGGCAGTATTTTTCGAGTGAAAATTTGATATGAGAACACTAGAAGTAAAGAAAACAAAAAAGACTAGAGAAACACAACCCAAACCCTCCAGTTTTGCCTGACATAATAGATGTTTTTGCAAGTGTACTCCCGTTTAAATTGAAAAAAAAGTGGCAAAGCAAGCAGATTGTTTACTCACAGGAGACAGAAGTTTATCACTAAACATTAGGAAAAAGCTCTTGAAGCCTTGAGCCTCCAGCTCCCTCTTAGAACGTATTGAGGAGGAGATGGCAATTCTCAGGGGCTGTCTCACTACTCAGGATCCGTTTTTCTGCAGTACACTGGATCAGACACCCATTAGAAATCTTTACGGTGACCCTCAAATGCTAAGCAGAGCTTTCAACCTTGGGATTGGTGTTTGGAGAGTCACTTTGTGTCTCTTTAGTCACTGCTGCCCTGGGATGCCTCTCCTGGCATGGCAGCAGTTGAAGGAAGCAACGCAATTCTGGGAAACAAACAGGAACCTTTTGGCACAACAGTCAGAAATCAAGGTGGAGAGCAAGGATTTCATTCACTGCTGTCACTTGCTTTGAAGCCTTAAAAAAAGTCCCTTCTCCCCTACATGCTGGAGTTAACTCATCCTAGATACTGGGATTACCCCACTTGCACGCACGGAAGGGTTGTTATTCCACAGCAAGGAGCTTGTGTTATTCCACTTTAGGAGCTTGCAGCTGCCAGGTGTACTCTGAAATGTTCATTGTGGGCATCCCAGATTCCTTTCTTACTTTTCTTCTTTTGCGTGCTGAGCATCAAAGAAGAATAAATCCAGGTTTATTGCACTTTTCCTGCTAAAATTATTTCCAAGTAGACTTGCTATAAATCAAGTGTACCATATTCTTGTCAGACACGTCACTGCCCATCACCGTGGTAACGTTGTACCTACTGCAGGCTTGGCCCCCCTACCTCAAGCGAGCTCTAAGCCCTCTGGTCTCTTCATTTACAAAAAGCATGGATTTGCTTGCAGGAAAAAACAACAGAAGCAGCCTCAAGTAGCACCCCACGCAGCTGAGCTTTCCCCTGAAAACTTCAGCGGCAGGCACTGCAGAAACCGGCAGTGCCGGGATGCTGCCATCAGGCACGAGAGGGGCTGAGCTCTTCATAAACTGTTAGCAGGCTAACAAGGGCATCTGCAGAAGGAATAGGCACTAAAATTGGAACTAGATACAAAATAAATATCCCAGAGCTGGATTTCTTAAAAAAGATTCTGCTGAGCTATAGTTCCACATCAAATTTTTATTGAATACATTTTCTACTGAGGATTTGTGCACTAAAACCAGTCAAAATCATATGAGAGGAGTATAAATTTCACGTACAGTTTTCACTGCAAATATCATTCAAGAGAAAATGCAAAAGCACTTCCTAATCAAGATCACTCCACATGCTCTCGTTCTGTTCCCCAGCAACACGAGTGGCTAGCTGTCCATCCGAGCCCGGGCAGCCCCCGTCCCCGAAGCAGCAGAGTCAGTTAGGATGCCTCGGCACAAGGGATACTCTGCTTGAAGGTCACAGCCAGGGGGACGGATTATCCTCCCTTTGCCATGCCTAAAGACGGTGACCAGGTCTGCTTCATGTACAGCAAAGCTATGAAGAACGGATGCTGTAACACAACTGATGTTCTTAGCTTGTGTTATTAATCCACATGAATTCAGCAAACCACTGTTAAAACCCAAACCTGACACTGCTTCTTCCCCCAAACTCAGACTTGCTACTCCAAAAAGTATGCTGGTCATCTTAGTTACTGAATTTGTAACGGAATTCATATTTGATTCTACAAAAACCCAAAACGAGGGTTGAGTTCCCTGGAACGACAATGTTTCTCACTGTACAAGCGAGACTATGGGTCACTCTTAGCTTGGAAAGACTCTAGGATCTAAAATGACGGACGGTACAGACAGAAAAGTTATTTTAGGTAACTTTGGCAGCTTCCTAGCTTCCAGCAGTTGTAACGTCTTTCCCCCACCAACTACAAGGTGAACTCAGAAAAAACTTATTTTCTCAAAGGTTTCCAGATTTATCAACACACTGTAAAAATTAAATGGGTCTAAAATGGAGATCTTTCAGAACTCAAGTGAGTCTGGGCCACGGCTCTAGCCTAGACACAAATACAGCCAGTCTTCCTCAGATATTTAGTTACCTGGGCTCCTGAGAAGAAAATTACACTGAAGTAAAGGTCAATAAATGGCAGACAGGAGATGACATCCCATAATAGTTATAATTATTGTTTATCAGAGTGCCTCACTGCACAGGTAGCAGGTTACAGGACATATTTGCTGTATTTTTCCATGGAAGAGGAATATCGCTGCACAATTCAGAGTTCATGGTATGAAGTGTACGGTTTCCTGCACCGACGCTGCTTTATGACAGAAAGCCCAGTGCAGTTACGCTGCCTCTACAGAAACAAGTGACCTTGAAAAATGTTGCATTCATTTTTCTTTCTGCATATTTTTGTGATGGATATAATGTTCAATGAAAATGAAAGAATAACAGCACTTGAGGCTTGAGCTACTCGTGCCAGTGCCAAGCACTGCAGAAGGAGTTCAGGACTGATTTCTGCACCTCGCTCAACCCACTTGCAGCAAAACTGATGCTGCGGCTCCATTCTCTTCACTGTAGGTGAGAAGGAGATTTATTTTCTATGCGGATTCCTTTTCCTATGAAGTTTTACACCATACACATAAGGCAAATTCCTAGCAGGACAAATGCATAAAATGCAAAAGCATGAGATGAGCAGAATTTGACTGATGTGTTTCAGAAAGGCAACAGTTCTCCAAAGTATTAAATACCTGTATGTGGACACTATAAAGAGAGACTTATTTGTGTCCACAAAGACCCTGTCTCCACACTGCACGGTGGACGCTGAAGCACATGGTGATGCTTGGCTGGTGAAGGCCCTCCTTGCGCTCTGAGCACTACAGACTCTAGTGCTGTATCTTAAAAACAGCAAAATCCCTACAAAAGGTGGCTCAATTGTAGATTACGGAGAGAAATAAGCACAAGTGTTCTGCATTTGTAAATAAAAGGCTGCAGCTACAGAGCTGTTGATGCCAACTTTTAAAAAGCACCAGGAACAAATAGAAATGAAGAATGGTGAAAATCCCAGCAGCCTCCTCTACCTTTTCCAGCAGAAAGTGCCTGCGACAGCTCACTGAATTATAAATGGCAATTATCACAAGTGCCAAGCAAAAGGGCAGCTGAGAGAAGCGGTGTGTGTGCCACCCCTCCAGCCAGGACATGCTGGGAGCCTCTGCCACGCAGAGGGAAGGTCTGGAAATGGCGATTTTGTTTTTCCACCTAACGGTGGACATGTGGCTTTTGCCACTGCAGCATCCCAGTGGATCCACCTGCTACTTGTGCCCTGACACGTGACAAGCCGCCCACAGCTTCTTTTGCAGATTTCAGCCTGTGATGCAATATTCTTGCACATCTCCTGCTGGCAAGTGATGGACCAATGCTGCCAAAAGCCTCCCTTTGGGTCAGAGCTCTTCCCAGCAAAAAAGGAGCAATTACCTAAAGCCAGATTCAGGTCATGCAAACTGACCTTATTTCTGAGTTTCCTCCCCAACAATGCAATAGCTTTTCCATACTTAGAAAACTGTCTTGTTATAGATGGCCCAATCAGGTCAGTCAGAGCATTTAGCCACCATCAGTACTAATAAATCCAGCACTGGTGCTGGCAGACAAACATATTTTTCTAAAGCAAATATTGTCCTGCACGTCCCTAAGGACTGCGGGCAGATGATACTTAGAGGCCCATGCCCTTCATGCTGCTGGGTCACAGGCAGGCGGTTTGTCACCTGGGCTGTCCTCCTGCCACCTGCCCCTGGGTTAAGTGCATTATTTTCACTTGCTGCAAGGAGATCAGAAATACCTTCAACCTTTCTTGGGAATCTTTTGCAATATTTGATTGCAAAAGGAGGACAATACGAAGGCATTCAATCCAACAGACTTGTTTTAGGCTGGTTACATTATCAAGGAATCTAATTTCCTGGGAAGATGCCATCCCATTTTACAGAAACTAAACTGATAAACCCCTCAACCTCTATTTTACTCTATCTAAATTGTGCTTTCTTTGCTGCTGGTGGCTAATAACTCTGGTGTGAGCTAGCAGACTGTCATATGACATACGTCTTGTTGTAGCGTGAGTCGCAGATGCAAACCGGCTGACATTTAACCGAAATAAATGTATCGTAAGAAAAAGCTCACACTTTTTCCCTGACGAGGAAAATGATGCTCTGAGGTATGATGCCTGTTCAGGAGGGAAAGCCATTTAGGTCGTTCTCCTCCAGCTTTTGCCCCTTCACTAATACGTTAAAGAAAACCATTGAATGATCTCGCAGGGGACTAAGACCGTGTTCCATATACACCATTCCCACAGCTTTGGAGGCGGGTGCATCATTTTACAGTGCAGACCCGGAACTCCAGGATGTTTTTACTAACCTCTACTGACTTTCAGTAAGAGTAGCACACCATAGGTATGGTCATGTATGTGATGGCCACCTTCCAGTCCACCAGTCTGACGTGAGACATCACCGTGGGCATGGATGGCAACAGGGATGCAGTGATAAAGGTGGCAGCTGTGGGAGGATGGGGACAGACTGTCCTTGTACCAGTGGGGCAGGGCCAGACACAAGAGGCACCACAGTTTCATTGACCAGGAGCTGGCAGCAGCAGTGTAAGACATCAGGGACAGCTGAAGGCTGCCATTCAATAAAAAGGGAATAGACAGGTACTTCAGAAATTAAGAGATGATCTTGAGAACAAAAGCAACCAGGGTAATAAGGGAAACATTCACACAGGCAGAGGGACAGCAAGAAAAGCATTCAGAACTGCAGGCACCTGGGAAGTGATTTATCTGAAACACGAAAGATAGAATACAAAAGGTGGGTAACTCAGTGCAGGCCACAACACTGCATATTAAAAACAAAATTTATCCCATATTAGGAGAGACTTGAGCCTTGGCAGCACCTGCTACAAGTCCTCTGCTGCCCACACCAAAGTGAACTCCAAATCTTTAAACTCAAATTGTAATTTGCTTCACTACAGAATTTCCAACACAATCCTCAATTATGCCTCTCCAACAAGGGTGAAACTTTAGCTGACAGTATAATACATTCACAGACACCTGCAGACCTAATAATTGACCAGGGAGGATGTGGATGAGATCAGCAAAATTGCTGCATTGCTACTGCAAGCCTCAGTGTCCTACACCAGGAAACAGCTTTGCTACTGCAAGGTGCATAATTTAATAAACCATTAACTCAAACCTGAGGTGAAGTAAATTCAGCGTATTATATATTTCAAAATAGCATTAGAATTCAATTTAAGTGTCACCAAAAGCCTAATCCTCACTGTACAGAGCATATTAATAAGTGTCTTGGAGCCTGTGGTTTGATTTAATTTCCAGCTGAGTTGTACTGTCACATCACCGTGATCCCTGCCGCGAGGCTATCTCGGTGACAGCATCACTGGTCCAAACCAGGGCAGAACTGGGAAGATGCACGGTCCTGCTTTCTGGGGTCTTCCCGGGTGAACAGGTGGGTGTACGCTCAAGCAAAAGTTTCCAGCTGTGACACTTGTGGTTGCTGCTGTCAAGATGCTGATGTTCCCTAGTGACAGTGGGGTCCTCAGAAGGGTCCCCACACCCCCAAACCTGCCCTGCTTTTGGTACCCTTTGTAGCCACGGGGGCAAAATGCATATTTGCTAAGGCAGGTGCTCCTACGGAAGCTGCTGGGAGCGAGCAGAGGGAAGGCTGATCGCGTAAGGCTGGCATCACACCCGTGCCTGGG
>WTSP01026321.1:62529-74293 GCA_025331215.1 Actenoides lindsayi
CTGGGCTGTGCACAAAAAGCTGCTGCTGGCTCGGGCAGCGGCTGCCCCCCCAGCCGAGCTGCCGGCACACGGTCCGGCTGCAGCGACCATGACGCCACGGAGACGCTGCTTTCAATCCCCCCGGGTCAGGCAGAGAGGGCAGAGGGTGCATCATTTCCACCAGGAGCCAAAAGCATAAAAATCCGCTTTCTGCTTCTGTGGGAGTCGGCCATGTTCTGGAGTTTTTCACGTCGCCCCTGTAATAAGTCCTCTTGATTAGCAACCCAGGCACGTCCCACAGCAGTTTGGGAAAGGCATCTCTTCTATAAATGACAACAGATTATTTAAGCAACAACTAAAGCACTCTGACTGCTTTTTAGTTTGCTCGCATTAACGTCAGTCTCCTCGTATATCTAGGGAACAAATCTGGGATTTTCTTTAAAATGGTGGAGAGCGATACAAAAATAGCAGACTACTTGTCTAAAATAAAGTTATGTGTTTGAAAGGGTTGGAAATTGTTTTTTAATCACTGGCGTCTTTCTTCTGGAATATAATCTGCCGGCTATACATTTTGCTTTTCTATCCAATTTCTCAGGAAAATGCAGCAAGTGTGTTAATAAATAATTTATAAAAACATTACAAAAGATAAAGCACTCCTGCTAAAATGTTTCCAGTCTCTGAGATACCAGTTCATTTGTAATCCTCTCCACCTCCCCTTTGCTGGAGCATCAGCAGAGGGTTATTGCTGCCTTTCTCTGCAGTCCCACTTTACTCATCCTGCAGGTGTCAAAACACATCTTTGTTCTGAGGGTATCCGAGCTGATAAAAGGGCACAGTCCAGCCTGAGCTGCAAGCTCAGTATTAGCTATTACATATTTTTGTCACGGAAAATGTTTTTTAGGAAAGCAACATCCTGATTTATTTTTGTGGTCTGACTTGTGAGGATGGGTGTAAAACACACACATGCTGCTGGCTCTCCTGAAAAAGAGGGCTTGTGTAGATGCTGTTCCCTCCAGTGTTTCGTCCTTCCCCTGACTGCAAATGGGACATGCTCTCTGTGAAACTAAAGAGGGTGATTTTGGAGCACATCACAGAGGACAGCTTCATTTAGAAAGAGGAAGGAGACGGCTGGGAGGAAGACAGCTTGTGATGAGTTCTGCCAGATGGAATTTAATTTTAGTGAAGGTAAAGACTCTATGCGAAGCTAACATTAGTGAGCAAGTAAACTTGAAGGAGGAAAAATCAAGCAAAAATAGCCTTCGACTTGACTAGATCATGTGTGTGTCTGTATTAAGAAGAGGCTGTAAGACTGAAGGTGGGTTTCAAAGGATGTGGCTGCTCTCAAAGCAAGTCAGGGGATAAGAAGAGAAGTGGAAAACAGAGGGATCCCCCCCCAGGTGAAGCACTGCATGACTGAGGTTCTGTCACTGGGGCTGCTCCCTGCAGCTGTCCCGGCAGCCCTGGCAGGGCTCAGCACCACTGTACCCACCCTTCCCTGGGTATCCCAAGACAACCGTGAGCTGCTACGGGGCCGCTCTGCCCAACAGAAATTCAACAAAGCCAACCCAGCACTCTCGGGCAAGCATCTGGACCAAGAGATGATGCACATCAGCTGGCTACCAGCCAGGGGCAGCAACTGTGCTGCCCAAGCACTGGTCCGAGGGACAAGCTGCAAGCGCTTCCGTCGTCAGCTGGCAAAACTCAGAGGTTGCAGGAGAGTTCTCTGCTCAGCTGCAGAACACAGGAGACATTTCAAAGGCAGCAGCGGCATGAGTGTTGGGGGGGAAGAGAGCGGCTGTCACTGTGTGTGACCCTCAGTGCCCATCATGAGAGCTGGCAGCGACAGCGGCCCCGGATGCCCTGGGGAGATGCAGGAGCCATCAAGAACAAGATGATGAGGAGCAGATCTGCAGCAGCTGGCTCCTCTCAAAGAGAAACCGCTGCTCTCAGGTTCCTGATGCTAGAGGCAAAGGAGAGAGGTCTTTCAGCAACACAGCCTGCAGCATCCTGGCTTTTGCTTCATTTTTATTTTGTGAAAATATGGGAGCACAGCAGAGCACAACATGGGCTGTTTTTCATTAAAGCTATCTCTAATGACAGCTAAAACTAAGTTTTGGGGCATTCGTGCTAAAGGGAACTTGAGTTTTGCGCAATGTACAGAGCCACAAAAAGGCTCCTTCAATCCTGTTTAACTATTCACCCCACTGTTAACAGACATCTGCTGAGGGCGAGGGATCCCAGCGCAGACCAAGGCTTGTTGAGATTGGCAGCTGTGTACCAGGCTAACGAACCCAGCAGCTTCTGTCCTCCAGACAAAATGAATGGAGAGGGTTAAGGTATTCGCAAGGAGACACAGCTCTTATGTAGCTTCTCTGAAATCCATTTTCAGGAGTAAATATTTGTTAGAAATGTGACAAAAAAAAAAAGAAAAAATCAAATCAAAATAGCAAACCCAGAAAATTATTGCAAAAGAGTAAACACAACCCCTGGAATTTCAGTTGGACTGAGCAATACTTTTTGCACAGCTCCACCAATTCCAGGAGTATTTCAGATCTTTAATGATGCCTGAATAACATGATGGGAAGTCTTGAGACATAGCTGTTCTGTGATCCAAGGCAGCAGAGACATGGCAAGGAGCACTGTGCCTTCAAAAAGAGCTGGTGAGAAGATAAAAGGAAGGAAAGGAGAGAAGAGTCTTTCAGAGAGATCACGTCAAAGGAATATTAAGGAAGCCTGAAAAGGGCATCCACAACTTTTTCATTCTCTGAAAATGCTTTTGCATAGGGAAACGTCATGAAGCCCAGCAGATGTGTGAGGGGACCAGCTGCTGTAACCCACCGACTCCTGGCCAGAGTGGGTATCGAAAGCACTTTTTCTGTTGCAGCTCAGAGCTAAATCGATAACAAAAGACAATGCTTCTCTCCTGGCAGCACCATGTGCTTCCATCATGCTTACCATCTTCTCTCACAGTGTATCTCCATGTGAGATATGCTGTGATTCCTAAAAATAGGATGCGAGGCAATTAAAGCATGCCTGCCTAAAAGGTCTGTTCTGTTGGTGGGAGGTCCTTGTCTGGTCCTGCAGAAATAATCCTTTCCGAAGTGATGCCCATGCTTGAAGAGGCACCGAGGTGCATGTGTCTGTCTGAAAAAAGTCACCAAGGGTTTGCATCAGATTCTCCCCATCACACCACCACCAAAAAAGCTAAAGCTCAGGTCAGGGGAGGGCACGGAAGAGTGTTACAGCAGTCAAGAAACACCTGAGCCTTTAGAAATTGTGGCATTTTGAACCTGAAAAAGGCAGGGCTTTTTCTCTTTTTGACACCTTGTTTGTGGCCACATTTTAGAAACATGGGTGTTGCTCTATCTATTTGTTGTCGAGGTCCATTTTGGCTGGTGCTCTGCCTGGGACATGCTCTGCATTTTTCAGTATGCCTATGGCCATACAGTAACAATAAATGCTTCGTATCACCTTACATCTACATTGTCTTCTGGATTTCCTTAGCTTTACAGCAAGCGCTGAGTAACAGCCTCGACAAGAGGGCAGAGACTGTGCATGGAGACGCTGTAGAAGTAAATAGTGCTAAAGGCCATAGGCCCTGAGGTGCCTGCACCTCAGGTGTAACATGCCATTGCTACCGTTACTCCTGGACAGGATCCTGGATCTTTGACCGCTCAGCCACTGTCCCAAGGTCAGCCAGCCCATCTGCGCCGTGATGCTGCGGTCATCCCAGCAGCGTGCTCAGGATGCTGAACCATGCTAGCGCCAGCTAGGTACCCTGTGCCATACTCTGCTATACTTCAGTTCATGCTTAATTTTGTCATATAGGCTAAAATTCACTTTGGGAAAATGTGCTAACATAGCAGTAACTGTTTATATTCCCGTTAGAAAAAACGCAAAGGCTCATTATGCCAGAAGCCCAACTTACGCCTTGCTCCCCAACAATACGGGACTGATCTAAAGTGCCCACATAGAGCATATGATCTTCTGTGCTTTATTGCCCAGTCATTTCTATTTTACCCAAATGCAAAATAAAAACCCATTACTAAGCAAAAGTCTCAGGAATTTTTATGAGACTGTAATGCTTCCAATTTATGTTGAAAAAGACTGAAATCCTCAAGCTCTCTGTTGCTCCTGCAGCCAGGGATGTGGAAGCTGCTGCTGACGCAGCGCAGCACAAGGAATCAGATGGGGGGCCATCAAAAGGATATGGGAAGGTTTTCCTCTCGCTTAGGACATAATCAAACATTTGAGGCAAAAAATATCCAGAATGAACACTAAATTTCTGCTTTGTGCTTCTTAATTAAGCAAAAGGGCAACAGGTGTTTTTTTAACGTATTCATTCCCGTAATTGCAGCACCTTAACGTCAGCAGTAAAAAAAATATCAGAATCTGTTAAAGGCAGGATGGAAAACAATGACTGTCCAACAAATCCAGAGTCTCAAGCAGTATGGCAGGAGCATGGAAGAGAGCAGGAGACGCACCGCTATTCCTGGGTAAAGATGAAGCTCGCCTCCAATAACCTTTGCAAACAGCAGCCAGCCCTGGGAGCCTGGCAGCTAGATTAATTTTAAATTCCTGGGGTGCCAATTACCAATCCACAGAAGGGAACGCTGCATTTTGCTGCTCAGCTGTGCCAATGTTTGAAAATTGTCTGTATCTGAGAATCCACATTTTCCCTGCATTAGTCATTACGAGTACAAACAGGTTTGGGTTTTTTCTTCTTTTTCGATTGACAGAAAATCTGGTGCCATTTTGAAGGCCTAAACAGGCGCAGCGCGGGTGTTCACACATGCACGTCCTGCTGACAGACGAGCCAGCAAACCCGTGGCAGTGTCTGCACTGAAGCCTTCCCAGGCGTGTGGGGACCTGCCATCACTCGTACCTTAAAAAAGGCTTCAGCAGTGCCTGTCTGCACCTGATTGACTGTGAATGGCGAGGGCACTGCTGCTTTTAGGATACTAACAGGTAATGCAAAAAAATAGAGTGCCCCCCAGCACCCCTTCGAAGAGATCTCTGCATCCTCAGCCCTGTCCTTCCCTCTGCCCATCAACCAAAGCATGATCTTATGTTTCTAGAAATCAGAAAACTGATAGAGAAATATGAGAACCCAATGTAGAAAAACACCAGCACCACCTTGTCATTGTCCCTTAGTTCCAGGAGGTCCAAGGCTGCTAGCGCCCAGGGATGGGCCATCTCCTGCAGAGACACTATGATGCTTGCTTGGCACATACTACATCGATGATAAATATTAAAGGTGTTTGAGGCAAGGCAGCATTTCAAATCCATTATCAATAAAGTTTGAAATGTCTCAAAAATGTAAACTCTCTTCAGAATAGAAAGAGTCCTCAAGCTTGTAAAACTGACCAACCATCACAGCCTCTCCATGCCAGCCCATCGTCACCGCCACCACACCGCAGCCTCTGCCTACGGCAGGATCACTCCTTGTAGATTCAGAAAGCTGCTTTTTGCCTGATGATGGTTCAAGCTGACTGGTTTTCAGTTCTTACCCCTTTGACCAGTCTGCTGTGAGAAGGCACGTCGTGTCAATCATGTGACAACGCAAAGTTGTTTAAGTAAGAAATCTGATCCCACCATATAATTAATGGCTATAGCACAGCATAAACACTCAAGAGACTGCTGGTCTCCGTGGCTCGAGTCTCGGCCTTAATGCTGAAAATGCTAGTCAGAAAAGATCACGAACAATTGCATGGGGATTTTTAATCAATACCTAACCTGACAACAGGAATAGGAGGAAGATTGTCCCATAAAACACAGGCAGAATCACAGACTAATTGTGTTTACTTCCTATTGACCAGAGGCTTGCAGGCAGAGAGCTCCATATCCCAGAAGGTACTATGTGTGTGTGTCTAAAAAAAGTGAAAGTCACTCATTTGCCTCTGTGAACTCAAAAGCCAAACATTTTGCTGGAGGTTAATGTTAAACATGGCCCTGTCTATACTGGAACATCAAAGCCATTTTTGGATGGTGTTGAAGTGGAAGACTGAAGCAGATCCACAAAATACCTTCTCCCTCTCTCTTTCTGGTTTCACTCCCCCTAAATTCACTGTGGAGCTGAAGAGAAACATTGTGCAGACGTTAGAAAAGCATAATCTGTTCTTGGCTAGCTCTTTTCTCTCCAGCTGCATAACCCTGAGTGCATGATTGAAGGAAGCCCATTTATGATGGGGAGATGCTGTCATGAACCACAGACCCCAATTCCTCCCACAGTGAAGGCACATGTCCTTGTTTCTCAACACCAGCATCCTCCCTCCCAATGAGATGTCCCACATCACATACCTCCCATCCACTTATCTCACAGCAATTATCAGAGCAAAGAAGATGCCTGAATATTGACATACACACTCCAAATGTGAACAAACCAGACCTCAGGGTGCAGGTAAGAAGATCCTATGGTGCTGCAATGCAACTCATCTGATACAAGCTTGCTAACTGCCATAACAGCCAAGTCCAGCAATAATTCTAATTAGCACGTAGCAAAAAGTAAAAAGAAATACAAAGTTCATGATTAAAGACAAGAGGGGTGACCTATGAGAGGAGGAACCCTTAGGGAACAAGCACAGGCTGGCCAGCCCACAACAGAGCAGGATCTGGGGACTGTCCATGGCTGGGGAGCACTCACGCTATGTGAGCATTGCTCAGGCTCCCAGATAACAGGTTGAAATCATGGGAGATGGGCAAAGCTAGAAAACAGTCTCTCAAAGGTAACGGAAAAAGCTTTGCAGTTTGGGAGTGAACTTCCTTAAAGGTCACAGCTCAATTTGAGGTTGGAACTCTGCAGTTTGATTTTGCATCATCTGTTCCTCTTGGGAACATCCTTCCTCTAACAGGAAGGAATCTGCTGCCTGCCCCGAATTTCTTCGGAAAGAGGGACCTTTCTTAAACATTTTCAGTTTATGTGAAAGTATTTCATGAGCTGAGCTGCCCTTCAGGGATGCTAGAAACCTCCTGGCACATGTGGTGACTGTGCCTGGGCTGAGGGCTGATGCTGACAGGGGGATCTGCAGCACCTTTCATAGGAGCCATGTGCGTCACTGGTTCCTCCTTCAGCTTCTGGGGTGAGGGATGGAGGATGCTTCCACTAAGCCCCAGGACAAACTCCTGTTCCTGAGTAGGCAAGTGACCTACTATTGGGCCCTCCATAGTCCCCTCTGCCTTCCCAGGGACACCTGGGAGACACTGGCTCAGGAAACATGACCGTGCTGTGCTGTCAGTTATTCCGAGGGAGTTCAGAGCTTCTTTGGAATTCCTGCACCGCAGCATCCATCACAGGCACCGGCAGAGGCGGACGCTGAACAGCCATGCCAGCAGCTGTCTGCTGCTGCGGGTCTACAGGTCTTGCCGGGTTCGGCGCACTGAACCATACACGTTTAATGGCTTCTTTAGACACAGCTACACCCCGCTTCTTGCTGCATCTGGGCACGGGCGCAGGTCAGGACCTCAAAGGGCTGTGAGGAAAAGCGCTAAACGTCTGCGTATCCAGGGGAGTCTCGGCTTCCCGCCGCGGAGGCAAATCCTGCTCCCACCGCTGCAGAAAAGCATTCTCCCCTGTCCTTACATATGGAATGTATATGCAGAGGATGCAAACAGAGCTGAGGTGCACATAAACATCACAGAGGACAGCGATACTTTGTGCACGTTCCCTTTGTGCCCGCTGTGTGGGCACTGTCCTCTGTGGGTCACGGCGTGCCTTTCAGGCAGCAGGCACAGCAGCAGTGCCTTCCTCCTTAATATGGAACTGCAACTGCCAAACCAGGGGGAAAAAAGGGATTATTTTCCATTTGCTTCTTAAAACAGATGTCACTTTCCTCAGCCCTGTTCATTTTCAGGACTGCAGGGGTTTAATCTTTAAAACAATAATATTATTACAATATGTGTCAAATGATGTTTTCTAACAAAAGAAAACAATTTACTTCCCTTTGTCAGCAACAGCAACCAGTCAATAATATAAATAGTACTGCAAATGCAGGGTTATCGTCTCGGTCCAGCAGACACCCAGCCCAGCCAAACTCCCACACGTGAGCCCAAGCACAATCACCACAGCTCAAGGTACCCTGCGAGGATCAGGCCATCACCCAAACGCCACAGAAGCAAGAGGAAAACTCTGCTCAACTCCTCCAGGGGCTTCACAGTGCCACAAAAGCCAGAGGAAAAATCACTGAGGGATTCTTGAGACTAAACCCCCCAGTGCACTGGAAGAAAGCAGATCCAGAACAAGGCTGGCCACAGGGTTCCCCTGAAATTCAGACACTGTCACAAGACTGATTTATCTCCCACACCCTCAGGTGCTGGTCCAGCAGTCAGCTTCCCGAGCTCCCGTGCCTGCCTCGCTTCAGAACCGGAACACAACTGAAAACCTTACAAAAGTCTCGCTTGAGCTGACTCTCTGTTTAGGGAACATTTGAGCTGGCATCAGCTCTGTATTTGCTAGAGAAAACATGTCATACCTCTGATCAGAGACATGCAACTAAGAAAATTCCTGTCTCTTTCAGACAAAAGAAATCCCCTCAAACAATCAAATGTGGGGCCGCCAACCTCCCCAGCAGCAAACATGACCAGATTACTCCCAGGAGAGAGGAACTTGTCGTCATCCTACCTGCAGAAGCCAGTAGCACCTTCTGTGAAACGTGGGGATGATGGAGGAATGGACGTAGCAGCCGTACAAGCACTGGGGACAGAAAAAAAAGAGAGAGCAGAGTCGGGTTAGCGAAGGAAACCATTGTCCGAGGAGGCAGCGCCAGGGCAGGGAACGGCAGTGTGTTATCTGCTATGGGGGGATGTCATTCCAAAGTTGGTCCAGGGCTGGTAACAGACTATAGCACCCCGAGGGTTTCTAACCATTGCTCCAGGTAACGGAATCGCTCTGTGAACACAGGGGTGCTGCCCACCCCAGCATGGCTCTCCCCACAGTGCTCTGCATCCCCACACAGAACACAGAGCTGGGTTTGGTCAGCTGAGGTTTAATCTTGGCTCCAACATATTTGTATTTTTTAAGAAACACAACACAAACATCTCTTTCCATGGTTTATCACCTGGGCATGTAAACTGAACATTTAGCATTTGTAAACTGAAAAAACTGCTGTCAGGTATTTTATACAGCAAAACACCAACATACAGCTCTTTTCTTTCTTCTGCTTTTTTCAAAATGAACTCTGCTTCCCTGATTAACTGAAATCAGTAAGGCTAAGGAATTCTTTTTGCAGGAAAAAATCAAATTTCCAGGACGTTAAAACTCCTCAACACCGCTGCTGGTTGGCAGTCAAGCCCAGAGCAAACCCAACACACAAACCTGTTTTTAATTTAAAGATCCTGGTACAATTCCTGTCCACAAGATTTGTTTATTATTAAGAAAGCAATATTATTTTCTGACTCTGCTGGTATTCAATGCAGTGCACATGGGGGATGGGTGTGCGTGTAATGATAGATTCTTCCGTACCAAAGGTGATTAGTTTCCCTTAAATGCAAAATTGCAACAGCCTAGCAATCTGCTCACAGCTTCCTTCAGATATTTCCCCTGGAAGATTGTGGGCCATGTATGTTTTAGGCACATCACGACTCTGCCATTACAGAAGGAAAAAACAAATAAATCCAACTGCAAAGGATTTTTAAGGGGAATTTCCTCTTTTGTTTTACTCCAGTAATATGCTAAGGATAACAGGCACAAGCCAAAGGTTGTCCTCTAGATGAACCCCATAATGTTATATCTTATAATCAATAACCAAACCTTATTTTGCTTAATTAACCACTGAAAAAAACATTTATGTTAGGACTTTGTTATAATCCTTATGCTGCAACTATTAGTGCTTATCAAGAGATAAGCAGTTAGAGCTAAAATAGGTGGTGAAACCAGACACACAGCCTGCTGAAAGATTGGACCTTGTGGATAGAGCTAAAATAGAATAGACATCTAAAGATCAGACCTTGTTGAGAAATATGTGGTTAAAGACAAAAGAAGATAGGAAAACTCCCTTGGGTTTCACCCCAGGCCCTGGCCAGGCTTTGGGAGACACCCAACAGGGAGGATGACACTAGATGTTACCGCAGAAGAAAAATCCAAGTAATTCTGAGGGGTACTGAAAAAACCTCATCGGTAAATGACCATCACAGTTGCCTCGAGTACCTGTTTCTGCAGACATGGATGCCACAGCATCAGTGATGTGAATGCTGACATGTGGCATTAAGGCTCTGGTGGTGCTGTGGTCAGCACCCTGGTGATGCTGATATCCTGGCCACACACCAGCTGGCGCTGGGACACAGCTCTGTTCATGCCATCCCCCCAGTGCAGGACACCAGCCGTTCATATGAATGGAACGTGGCCGGTAAATCTTCATTTACAATCCTTCTGCCTGGAAGGCACCCCATAAACTGCAAAACACTCTGCAAGCAGCAAGCTCACCTGCCCTGATGTCGACAGTACGCCCTGTGACAGGGCGAGCGTGGAGGTGTGTCGTCAAATGCGCACGCTTATCGGCGAGCATGCAGGGAGGCTGGTAGCAGTGTCTCCTCCCCGGGATCACTGCTCACAAGGTCAGCCTGAATTAAAAAGGATTTAAGGACTGCTGGCTGCTATCACTGAGTTATTTTTAAAATACAAATGACAAAGATTAATAATGTTTTTAAATGTGTCAAGGGTACATTCCACACACAAAAAAAAAAGCCAGGAGGAAAAATAGAGGGGAAAAAACCTTGCAGAAAATAATCCAAAGAAAAGCTTAACATTTAAATCCCACCACTCAGCCTGGGGAAAAGCAGACACCGTTTCTTTCAGACAATCACCATCAGTGACTCCTGGCTGCATGGCATCGGGGGCTGCTGACTCAGAGCTGGTCCCCCTGCTTTGGAAAGTGGCTTGGTAGTCCCAGCATCCCCCAGTCCGACCAGCTTCCCATTGAGGACAGGAACACTGGTCTTGAGCACACCACTGAAAGAGCCTCTGCAATAGTGAGGAACACCCATAGCACCTCAGGCTATTAATATATACCAATATATATCAGCACACCCCCACTTGCTTCACAACCCTGATTTGCTGTGAAGTTCGATCGAAACTTCACCACGATTAAAACAAAAACTAATGACAAGCATTAACGCCGAGCTTCTTGCAGCTCCCTGCATTTAGCAGGCAGGAAAGCTGCACCCTATCTCCAGATCTGTCTCATACATAATTCTAGAGGTGTCAATAGTGAGTTACATAAAGGCATCCCAGCTCCATGAAACTGGTTTTCAACATTGCAGCAAACCATCAAGAAAATCCTAAGAGTTCACGAAATCTACAAAGCATCCAGAATAGTGATTTTTTTTTAATTTTTCTTTTCTTTTTTCCTCCCATGTGGCACAACATGGGCATATAGTTCTGGATTGATGTTTTGGGGCTGGATGTTCTAACTCGAGTGGCTGGGATGAAGGAGACCCGCGCATCAGCAAGACCCCTGACAGCAGGGACCACGTTCTGGCCCCAGGAGATAACCTGGCTGTGGAGAGATGCACTGTGGTGGAGAGACAGATCCTGGAAACCCATCCTCTGGAGGCAGGACGAATGAGTGATGGCGGCAATAAAAACTACATTAATTTTCATATGAAAAAGCATCAAAAAAAAGTTCAAGATATAAGTAGAAACCTTGGAAATCTGAGCCCTATTGTTTTGGAGAAATTTCAAGGTTAATGAGTTAAGCACTGCTAGATGACATAAAGTCTACGGTTTGAGAGCACAGTACATGTGGGGCTGCGGGGAGAGTCCAGAGAGGTGATTTTCCTGTGCTCAACCCCC
>WTSP01026322.1:0-15061 GCA_025331215.1 Actenoides lindsayi
GGCTGGGGCTCTGAGCAACCTGCTCTAGTGGGAGGTGTCCCTGCCCATGGCAGGGGGGTTGGAACTGGATGATTTTTAACATCCCTTCCAATTCTACAATTCTATTATTTGATTACAGATTGTTTTAATTATCCAAAGAGGAAAAAGTCTGTGTTCATACTTCTTTGATCCATTTTCTGCTTGTGACCATCCCTCCTCTGCTTAATCCTCCTGTGGGGTTTTGTTTCTGGACACACTATTCCACTAATCACAAGACCTGAAAGAAAAGCAAGTTAAACAAAACTCATTAACTCGTAGTAATTTTGTAAGAACACAGATTTGCACAACCAACGAGCACTTCAGCTTAGAATACAATTTCTTGATGCTGAACTCTTTAGACAGCCAGAAGAAACCAAAGAGCTTTTCAACATCAAGTATTTTGGAATGCAAAGCAACTTGAGACTTCTAAAAAAAATAATTTAATTCTATTTCAGTCAAAGAACATTTCAGGAAGCCATGACACGAGAGTCAATTTTTAAGACAAAACACCCATTTTAGGGACATGAAGAAATACTATTTTCAAGGAGACTAATTAATTAGGAAAGGACCAAATGAGGCTGAATTGTCATAAAGAAATCCCTGAGAACAAGATATATTCTATCACTTAGGGAACTGAACAGAGAGTGGATAAAACATTACAGTATTTGCTCCGGAGACCCACACCAAGAGAAATGCTCCAACGAATGATCCAGTGGCTTGTCTCTTTTTCTAGTATCATACAGAACCTTTGATGTAATAAACCTATCAGTGCAGAGAAACTGTTTTGTCTTTTCCTAAACAGTTACAGCAAGGTACTTAACATGCCCTGCTGATACTATTTCTAGCAGATACAAGAGTATCAGGAGAGAACAAGACTACATGGAAAGATGGCTAACTAGTTGCAGACTGTGGATAATCTCCTTTTTAAAGACATCACCAACTGGTAAGCATCTCAAAGCTTTCACGGCACGAGATCAGCTCACAGACTTCTCCTTACTGCCCTATCAGGAGAAAGCAAACAGGTATTTTGGCAGGAATACCTGAAGAGCTCATGGTATAGTTTATGCGCTCGCCTCGCCAATACTCCAGCGGTTTGACTCGCACCCTTTTTGTCCGACGAACGTTCGGTGTGTTGGTAGGCAGCACTAAGGGAAAGGAGGAAATCGTTCACGTTAAGTAGAAAAGGAAAATTCAGAAATGAACAACATTAAATATCCTTTCCTGTTGTTCTGTATCAGGTGGTCAGCGTTTCCCAGATGACATTTATACCACGTTACTATCGTGATGGGAAAAGGGAATGGAGTACTGCCAAAAGCCTTCCTTTGCGTACATCAGTATTTCACTCTTTTTTTCTTAAGCAGGCCCCATGATGACTTTACATTAGATTTTATTCCACATATCTTAGTGAATCACTGAGATAGGGGCAGCAGGGGCTCAAGCACAGGAAGCAGCAAACATGGTACAGCTGTAAAGACCAACCTCTCGATGAAGACGGAGAAACCTGCATAAATCTGAGGGATTTCATTAGCAGCAGTAAAAAGACACTGCTTTGGCTATGGCAAGAGGAGAGTAACAGAGACTGCTTAAGTCCCATCTCCAAGGTTCAGAAGAGCAGCATTTTTCCAACATAAGCCCCACACATTTCCAATATTTCTCAGATACTTATCTTCACACTTAAATAGTCTCAGCTTTCAATTTTTCCTATTTTTCTTATGCTTGTTTTATTATTATTCTTAATAAGCATATTATTTTATTCTTATTATATATATGAATGCAGTAAGATTCAATATTGTAGTGTTTGTGAGCCCATTAAGAACTGAGAGCAAAATTGGTCAAGAATATTTAAATGCTAAAAATAAAACTGGTAAGTAAACAAACCTTGCTGAAATAATTTGTCAAGGCACACAACTCTACCAAGATGCATAAAATAATAACAGAGGCAATAAAACCCAATAAACCAGACTAGTATGAGATGACCATCAACTGCATGACCATTGTTCCATCCTATCTGGACTCAGATCACCACAGAAGGCAGGTTATTTGCCCCCCTCAGTTACCCCATTTAAAACTCCTTCAAACTCTCTGAACCGTAGTGGAAAATGGGACAGCTAAAAAGATAATTGTTGAATAGAGTAATAAAGAAGAAATACTAGAACTTTTTTAAAGTAACTTAAAAATTTGAGCAAGGTAACAGCACCCTGAAAAACAAGACTTACCTATAAATACTTATTAGCATACACACCCACCCTGTGTCTCCTTGGAAGTTTACGTCAGGCTGGAAATGCATTTGGATTTATGTGCTTATATTAAGATGCTTTAAAATAATCTTACCTATTTTATCCCTTGCTACGTTGTCTGACAACAGAGGTCTTGCTTGAAAATCCAAGTCCTCAAAATTATCTGAAAATGCATTCAAAAATCCACCTTAATAGGTATTTACTATTCCTAACTGTTTTCAATATATCCACACTAGAAGCAACCTCAGGTAATACAAGCAGAACCCCCAGTATTGGTATTCCCACTAACACTTCAGTCTTTAAGCATATATGAAACCCCATGTACATAAAAACAGTGTATGTCATCAGTTTTTAGACAGTGTAGGCTTGAAAATTACATGAAAACTCTACATTCAAGTAAATATTCCTCAGACTCGGCCCTCTGATAAAGCAAACATTGGCAAATTGTATCTACACATACAGTTTTACTGATGAAGGGCAAGGTCATTCAGCCAGAGCAAACTTCTTACCAGAGCACACACAAACCCACCTCTCTGAAGAAAGCATTGTGTGAACTAATAACATTCACAGCTGGCTCCAGAACACTGACAAAAAGACTTTCTATCCCCGGGCTGATATTCATTATGGCAACATGTGCAGCTTGTGTAGGGAAATACAAAAGAAAACCAAAATGTTCTGAGGCAAACAGGCCACGATCTGCATTTCTTACTCCAGACAAGCTGAATACAACAGAAATTACTGTCCCATCAATCACAGCTTATAAGAAGCCTATACATAAAATGCAACAAAACACTCATGTTAAACATTACCTGAAGACATATTAGTCTCTTCAGAAGACTTACTTCTGGAAGCAAATTCATCATCATGTTCTAGAACAGGCCCACTTCAAAGGAAAAAACAAAAAACATCTGCGTGAACAGGTTAAATGATTCAAAGAAACATCACAGCACTACAAAGAATAGCAAATTTAAGGTTCTTTTAGTACACGTGGGGTGAGATTTATTTTTTTTCCCTTCTAAACATTCAGATTAGACACTGAAGCAAATGACTGTTAGGAATCAGAGGTCTGCAATTCATCAGTTGCTCCTCTGCGTGGTCATCAGGCAGACAAACTACAGTGTTTGCACCTTCTCTCTTCACAGGTTTCCTAAAAAATCCTGAAACTTCTTTTTCTTTTTTCTCCCTTCCTCAAACAGACCTTTTCCTCTCCTCTGCAGCACCACCTTTCAAACAATTTTCCACAGACCGTGATTATGGAAGTGCTTGAAAGAAATGTTTTGCACACTGCAAGGCAAGGGCAGTGAAAGGGTTTGCAGTTGGAATTTGCAATACCTACTCCGCCGGAACATCACCCCCATAAATGACAATAATTAACACACACCAGAGATTCTCTAGCAATCAAATCACATGACTTCTCATTACAGCCTCAGTGTGAGTACCCCTAACCTTTCCTCCTTCCCCCAGCTGTGGCTGTGCTTCACTGCTTTCCTCGGGCCAGTGAAGCTCTGCTCTGACCCACCTCACCTCCGAAACTCAATGAGCAAAGCTACACTACAAACGTGCCCAGTTCAGTCTGTGGGACAATAAAAAATAAATATAAAAGAATAAAAAAAATAATAAACATTTCAATAGAAATACAACAGAAGAATTTAATAAATTCAGACTGCCACTCCTGTTTGCTCTGCTATCAAGTTCCCATCTCATGAAGAAGATACCGTGACCTCTTATTCATGATAGGAAGAAGAACTTTATTCATTTATGAGCTGTATTAGCACAGTATTTAAACACCTTGGGCATGAGTCACAATCCCTTTTCTATTTGGTTCTTCACTAGTAGAACACAGAACACAGCAGCAGTAGTACCAGGCAGCTGTGGGGCACAAGTGGGATTCAATGCAAGCTTTATAGACAACTCAGGAAATTACCTTTCATGACTTGCACCCTTCTCAGCTGCAATGGAATCTCTAGAAGAGAAAGAAATTATTATTATTACTATTGTTACATTTACTGTTAAGTCAATTTTAGTTACTGAAGGGAACCTGTAGGTCAGTAATTCTGACTACTACATAGTAGCAAAGAGAGACACAAAAAAAGACATCTAAAAATAAATTTTAAAAGCAATGCAAAGAACAGGGATTAAAACTCAATTAGACAGGTTTAAGAAACTTCCTCTTTTGATTATCAATCATCAGCACAGTTACTTCCACAAAAGTAAGCAGAGCTGCAGAATTCAACACTATTTTCTCAGTTTAGAAACACAGTAACAAACTTGACAGTGAAGTAATTCTGCAGGTGGTGGGACTGTGTGTGCACGGGTCTCTCTATGGTTATTTGTTGTTTTTAAACTGCATCTGCTACGAGCCTCAGAAGAACGCTTCACAAATTCCAGCACGAGCTCCCTTCTGTAGCAGCAGACACTAGATTGGGCACCCACCTCTGAGAACAGGATGGGGATTACACCACTTGGTTTCTCCATTAGCTATTCAACCAGTCTGAAACTGTCACCTAGTTCAGCTGAACCATTAATTGTTAACAAGATGCGTTTCATTATTGACCAAATTACACCACACTCGTAAGGAATTAAATATAAAGCTTACTGTAGTTCACGTGCCATGGGACGTTTTCTTTTGTTACTTTTTCTTTTCACATCTGATAACTTCTGTTTTTTTCTTGCCACATCCTGTACAGAAGGGCTGTCAGAATCTGCTTGAGCCTCCAGGTCCTCATGGTTCGAGCAAACACCTTCGCTCGTTCTGTGATGAGTATTTTGGGGGGTATTTCCTGAAGATTCAGCTGGCAGTTGTTTCTTTCCAGACTTCTTCACACTGTCTAAAAAATACTCTAGTGCTTTTATAAGAGTTTTGTTATCTGCACCAAATGACTCCAGTGACTGCAGTATATTGTTAGGCTTTTCAGCCTCACCTGCCTGCTGACTCTCCACAGGCTGTAACCTCCCATGTGAAGGTGGGGTAAATGCTTCAGTCAATTTTATGGGCTCTCTTTCAAGCTCTTCTTCACCAGGTTCACTGTCAGAACTCCCCTCTCTTTGTAACTCAGGCTTTTTATTACTCCTCTTCTTGTCAGATTTCTTAAGCTTCTTCCCTGGAGTTTCTGGCAGTCTCTTAGCTGCTGTATCTCTGGGAAGTTTCTGCCGAGCAGTTTGTTTCTTGTGAACTAAGTTCTGAGAAGCTTTTGAAACCAACTGTAGATCCTTGGAAGACCTGCGAATCTTTTTCAGAGCCTGCTCTTGCTGATGCTCAGCTGAGGGCACAGAAGAATCGCTGCTTGGCACCACCCTTGTTTTACACTGTTCTGCATGAGATGCTTTTGTTTGCAATCCAGACGGTGACAACATCATTTCTTCAGGCTCTGGTTTCCAGGACACGTCCTTTTTCTGGTTTGGAGAGCCTTGCCTAACTGCATCCTTTTTAGTCTTTCCTATCAATACACAAAACACTTGGACATTACTATCTTTTCCCAATAAACCTGGAGATATCTGTTGATATCTGAACCCATAAAAATAAATGAAAGAATTAAAAAAAAAAAAAAAAAAGAGTCACAAAGCCAGATTTTTCTCTGATGGTTAAAAGAAGGCTTTCTCTGAACTACAGTGTATGAAAAAATCAGAACTTTTTGTGTGCTTCCAGTATTTTGCTAGCAGAAACAAATGGGCAGAGATGTTACATTCAGTTTTCCAGTTTACAGTCCTTCCTGCTACAAAACCCTTCTCTAAAACTGATCCCCTCCAGCTCAAAGCACTCATTTTTTTCTATGGAAAGAGGAGCAAAAGCTTGTGGATACCTAGTTTCTTTGCTCATAAGAAAAGGCAACACTGCTAAGTTACTAAGGTAATTCTTATGCCCTAACAGGAAGGGCAGGGGGTGGGGAAGGGGGGGATGGATGAAGAGTGAAGACACTGTCTCACCCAAACCTAACTATGCATCTGAAACGTCAGTTCAGAAGACATTAATGTCTCTCATCTACTTTATCCTACTTCCCAATAAAAGGAGAAGTCTGAAGGCCTGTTAAACAACTTACCCGCATGAGTACTGTTTTGCCTTTTTGATTTAAGGACTTTTCCTTCACTGCTGGAGGCTGGATCTGATTCTGATGTTCCTCCGAAGTCACGTACTCCGACATCCAAATCATCCACGTTCTGTTCAGTAAGTGCTCCAGCCTGTACTTTTCTGGTTTTGCCACTCTTCCTCTCTGTCTTCTCCTTTTCAGAGGGCTGTGATTTAGAAACAGGAGTTGCAGGGGTATCTTTTTTTGATTTGTTTTTCTTCTTCTGGGGTATTGAAAACCAAGAATTGAAAGATTCATCAATTAAAAATTCACATTCATTTTCTACTTCTTGATCTTGATCTTTCACGAGAGGAGGTGACGGTGGTGATATTGAGGTTGAATACCTAAAGAAAGGAGAGACAAAGCATTCACATCATTTGGGGGGGTGGAAACTGACTTTCAATCTTGCAGATCAGATCTAGTGGTGACTCTAGAACACCCAAACATCCTACAGCACATTCCTGAGAAGTATTATTATAAAGCTCATCTCTCATTGCCCTTTAGCTTCCAAAGAGAGCACACAAAGCCTGCTTCTCCTTGCTTTGGCCTCATATTCACACCTCATTATTTCTCAGATGCTGGATAGTCAACTTCCTGTCTAACCAGTCAGATCCATATTAGCTCTGAAGAAGACAGCTTGATCACTTCTAACTTCAGAATCACATCAGGTTTTCCTGAATCCTCCAACCTACTTCTCAAAACATCTCAGGCTCAATCTGAAATACTATTCAAGAGCTGAAAACTCCTTTACTGTCAGACAAAAGCAACAGCACTGTTAATCCTAACAGCATAAAACTCTGAAACAACTAGCCAAAGCCTTGCTCAAGTGGTGTTTTCAGTAACGTGGGACTATCCCAAAATCCTCTCCCAGACCATGTTTACACATAAAAGGATGTTGCTCCAGTACTCAGGACTGGTTTATTCTACTAGCAAATTATGTTCCATATTAAGCCTCAGAACAAACCTCTTTCCAAGCGTTCCTGTTGTTACAGCTGCTAAGGCAAGCGAAGAGAAAGGCTTCTCCTGTACAGAAGATGTGGCAGCATGTTCTGTTTCTTGCACGAGAACAACCTGCTCATCTCTTCCAGCCTGAATTCCTTCCAGATTTTCAACTTCCCCATGGCTCTTCACTGCAGCAGGAGCATTTTGGTCATCTAAATGTAATCTGTAGGAGAAACAGCATTCAAATATGTTATAAATCCTGAGTGCATATTAAAGTATCATGTGGCTGGACAGCTGCTCTCATTTTCTCCTGCTGACAGTGCCTTGCTTCCTATGATTGAGCTTCCATTTGGTAATTTGCTGCAACACAGGTTAGCAGTGCTCCTTCCCAGCACAGTAGCATGTGTCCAGATCCATGAGGCAACATGAGGTCAGCTTCAGACTCTTTACCAAAGCGAGGGCTGCTCAGCAAGACCAATTCCTGATTTTAGGACAATGTGCTTCAGAAATGTTCAGGTTTCCTAGACACTAAGTGTGCTACCTTCCCCATCTCACTCCGTCAGTGGGAGTCAGTGGGATCGGTGGCAGTTCCTATGACCCACCATGGAGATTTGGTCCTTCAGGAAAGCAGAACTGTGGATGGGACTACTGGTCACTTTTGCAGCTGGGCTTCAGATTTTCCAAGGAGGAGACAACGATAACAACTGAAGTTGTTCTACTTTGTATCAAATATTTGTATGTTCAGAATGAGAAGAACAACGACTGCTCATCTCTGCTTTAACACATTTTTTGTTACCTTTTAAGGTCAACGTTGACAAAAGGGTTCACTGAAAAAGCCTAGACTATCTAAGAAGCTGATCATTTAAGGCACTTTCCTGAAAAAAAGGAGGTGGAATCTATTCTGACATGCTGCCTGCACTTGGGTCTTGCACTTCTGGAAATGATCACCAGAATATTTAATAAAAACCAGTTCTGCCCTTTCTTAAACCCAGCTAGGGAAATTTTCTAAAAAAGCTTGGAATTGTTTTTTATGAGTTCCCAATTAGGAACTCAAACTCATAAACGACTGAAACTGTGTGTAATTTACCCTGAAGAGGTGTGGCAGAGCACAGGATGGACGACCCAGGGAACATGACACCACCACCACGTTCAGCACTACTTACGTATGTACAGGAGAACCCACTTCTTGCATGAGGAGAGGTGACCCAAGACACTGCTGATCATCCTCAGAGTCTGAAGACACGGCAGGACTATCACACAGTACATCAATATCTTTTAATATGTTATCTGCTTCTCTTTTAGACACAGGAGACTTGGTTGTTTTAGAACCAGCTACGTCGTCACATACTGTCGGCTTCACGTGTGAGTCAAGTGAGCATCCTGCCATATATATATATAGAATGGGTTTAATTCTTCTACTCAAAACCTTACAAAATCCCAAGAAACTGTTACTGTTAATCCCAAAAAACTTAATTCAATAATAGCACTACTAACCTCTGCTGCTGACTGGTTTTAGTGGTGATGCTGGTAAGGACTCTGCAGATTTACGGGCTCTTCTCACAGAGTTAGTTAACCCTGCCTTTGGCTGTCATAGTCAATAATGAGTAAGGAGACAAAGTCAAATATTTGATAAAGCAACAGTATTTTGACAGGAATATAAATTGCTAGAGCACACGATACAATTTTGTTCCCTTATTTGAAGCACAGTTCCATTTTAACTAAATCCTTTGATTCTCTATCATGTAAGACTTTCTAAAACTAACTGTAGGTTTCGAGCAACAAGTAAAACAGGGTGTGCAGTAAAAATCAATTTGCAGCTTGGAACAGGCACCCTGCTACTCCACAGGCAGGCTTGTCTGCTCTTCCCATTAGAATGAATTCATTTAAACAATTTAATTCACCTTTGTGCAGCCAGACTGAGGTTTTGCCAGCCTCACTTTGAGATGATACAGTATGCTGATATCAGACTGAAGAAACCAACACCATTACAAAGGATGCCTGTTCTCAACACTACCATTAACATAAGATCCTATTTTAAAAAAAAATACAAACTACTAGAATCAAAATATTAAAACTAAACATACAAACTAGATTATTGGCATCACTCTCTCAGACAGTACACTGGTAAGCCCTTCAACTCTTTTTCTCTCTTAAAGTTATGGATACACAAAGTTACTGTATAGATAGGTGTTTATGAGGAGCTGACAAGCTGTTTTTATACAAGAATCACCTTTCAATTCTACTACCCATCAGATGGCAAAGAACTGGGTGCATATATCTGGCAAAGTGACTGAAACCAACCCCACTGGAGTCCAAGACAGCCATACCCACCACCAGTTATAAGGCAGTGTGTTTCATCCCCCAAGCATGAGAAATTTAACTATCCTGGACAAAAAGCTGAAAAACCTGAGAAAATGAGCTATTAAATAAACATAGTTATAGAATATTTACTATTAGAGCACAACAAACCAAGAAGAAAACATTAACAACAGCTATTACAGAAGGTTAAATTACAGCCCTATATACTAATAGAAGGAGCTTATTCATTGAACTCTCACACAGAACTAAATCCCACAGAACTCAACTTGCACCCAGTGCTACGTTGTGCCACTATGGTAGCTAACTCACCCTTTTGCTCTTTGCTGAACTTGTCTTCTCCTTTCTGGCAATAGGAGTTGAGCAATGGGCTTCACCTGGAGAGCTTATTGTAAGATCATTGACACAACCTATAAAGAGAAAGCTATCAATAAGGGATTCTTGGAATTGTCCAGATTTCATTTATTTTAACAAGTTGCTAAGGCTCATTCAGGTCATGGAAATCTAAACAAGAAAGAAACCAGCTACTTAGGAAAAAAGATTATAAGACAGATAGCTAAAGACACAGTTTTAAGCAACTGGAAAGAGGGTGCTTTTAAAGACTAAGAAAGACTTTATTTTTACCCTTTTTACCTCTGGTTTTTTTAATTTCTATTTATTTATCCCTAAATATTATACAAGGAGGAAATTAGTATTTTCTTTAACCAGCAAATTAAACAAAAAAAGCTTACTTTCAAAACAATCCTCTACGAGTTTCAGCACGTTTTGACCTGGCTGCACATCAATCTTCTTTCTAGAAAGAAGAGGGCAAGGGGTGGGATCAATGAAAATAATAAATATTCCTATCCCAGCATATAAAAGCAGTAAAGTTAACATTCTAGATTATTATTTCCACTAATCTCAACTTTAATGTAGTTTACCTACCATGTCAATGCATAGATATCTGCAAATAAACTTGTCTAAATAAGGATTCCAGGAGAAAAAAGCCCCATTGCCAGAGAATATGATGAGAATGAAGAAATCTCCATACATTAAAAAAAAATAAATCATACAAGTACTGCAACAGACCTCAGGCAACAGAGCTTTGGGATGAATACAGATTCTCACTTAAAATAAACTTAAAAAAATAATCAGTCCTCAAGTGACACTGCTTGCAGAGTGTAGATGTGTAGGCTGCATGCAAGGAGTCACCCTCTGCTTCTCTTTCTACCACATATCTGCAGTTATTCTGTGCTCCTGCAAAAGTTTCAGCAGCAAGAATTGGCTTGAGGTATCAAATCCATAAGCAGGCAAACAGCTCAGCTGCTTGGATTGCGATTTCAAACCTCCCCAGCACAAATGAAAACAGCAGAAGGGATCCCCTATGCAAACTATGATGATCGAAACCCAAACAAGAGGAAAGCCAGAGAGTATTTCTCCTGTAATGATTATTATGTGACTTTAAAACCAGGTAATTCAGTTGATTAGGTAAACTCGTGAAATGCATGTCTAAAAAATGGATTCCAGTAACAAAAACCCCACAGACTTGTGACGTGCTTTTAAAGAAAGCTACAGCACTGCAAACACTCACATTAATCTCCAACCAGGAGATTTACCAGGAAGGACCCAATAAAATGGAACTCTGCACAGGCTTCATTCCTCTAGCTCCTGACAGGCAAAAAGTTTGCACAGGCTCCTGCTTCCACGCTGAGGCAGTGAGGGGCAGCTTAGATACAGCTACACCACAGCCTGCTGCCTCAGCAGAGGAATACAAAGCACATCCTTGGTGCTTTGGCCCCCAGCACAATTTGCTCTTCCCACCACTAAGAAATACAAGAAGTGTGGGCAACATTATAAGATCAGCTTAATAACATAAGCCAAATAGTCTTGATATTCAGCTCCCGGACAAAAAATAACATAAGTTTTCCAAACAATCTTATCTAAGAATAAAATCTGAAATGTTAAGTTACCTTCCCTCATGGCAGAATCTTGCTCTGTATTCTTTTTTAAAATGACTCTGTGAAGAAATAAGAATCCATTTTCAATAAGCACGATGACACTCGACAGGAAAACAAGCAACAAACCTCCTGTCATGCAAACAAGTCTTGAAGTGGGAGTGACTGCAGCCTTGGTTTCCTCAGAACCCCACAGTAGTACAACCCTTGTATAGACTGCCCAAAATTCAGCTTTCCTCAAGAACCATAGTTAATACCTGTTGCATTTAAAGTCAGAGAGACTTACAGGACAGAAATCACAGAGAATCTAAGGATTTGGTTAATATTTCTGTGCTGGCTACAGAAAGAAATCTTTTAAATAAGGAAAAAGGAATGAACTAGCACAAAGCAAGCTAGGACATAACATTACAACATATCCACTGCTCTGTGAGAGCTGTTCACAGGGAGATTGCTGCCCTGGGTTTATCACAGGCAAGGCCAGGTTGACAGGCAGAGGGAGCACATCAGCTGTTCCATGGTAAAAATAAAGTCTATTAACTTCTTCACACACTTGAACCCCGAGTATAATCAAAGTCAATAAGAGCAGACAAATCAAAGGCAAGAACAGCAGACATGGCTCAAGTGATCTATTTCCACTGCTAGAGTGGTGACAATTCAAAGAGCAGCAGCTGACCAGCATTAATCTCAATGCCAACAAATGAAATAATGCCAACTGAGCTGGGAACAAGCAGACTGTAGAGGATCAAAACAGACAGGAAAGGCGAGTCAAGAAAAATGAAACCAGCTAAACAGAGTGCAGGTTTTTCTGCCAATGGGACAAAAAAAAAAAAAAGAGGTCTGAAAAAAAAATGTAAATGTCTAGCTTAAAAACAATTCGTTTGGGTCAACTGGAACAGAGCTTATGTGCAGCGTGGAGATCACAACGGAATTGGGCACATTTCCCCTACGTTTGCCATGCTGACGTGACCTCGCGATTCCTCTTTGTAATAAAACCAAACAAAACCACTGCAAGTTTTCAGCATCAGCTCAAAATAGCAGGAAGGCGCTCTAGGTCGCACGGGGTAAATACCGACCAAGAGTCAGTTCAAACACCGTGCAGAACCATACTCCGTCATCAGCCCCTCGGGCTGAGGCTTTCTCTTGGCAGCAGCGAGCAGCATCACCAAGCGGCAAGCGAGCGATCTTTCCCGTGAGGCAGCTGAAACTTCCTGGATCGGCTCCGCAGAGCTCTGAACAGCTTGTTTGTCGGTCCGTGCGTGCCCCGCTACACTTAAAGAGCTTTTAAACCTTAAGCTCCACGTGTTCTTCTGACAGGGGACGGCGGGAGGAAGACGGGTAGGTCCTCCAGCGAGCCTAGACAAGAGCGGGTGGCTCTTTACGCCTAAACCGTGACAGGAAGAGCAGAGACGAGCGAGAGGCTCAGCTGCAAGCGACTCGAGGGAAACGGGGCTCCCAACAGACAGGCCCTCCGAGCAGCAGTGCCTGCGCTAGCAACCGAGACCAAGAGGGAGCGCAGAGCACCCAGGGAGGCCCCGCTCCTCCCGGGGATGCCCAGAGCCCGACGGCTCCGTCAGGGGCGGAACAGCCGGCGCCGGTCCCGGCCGCCCTTCAGAAGCGCGCTGAGGAGAAGGCCGCGCCACGACTGCTACGCGAGGGAACGGCCGCTGCACCCAGCACCGCCCGCACCCCCCCCTCCCGCCGCTTCCCCCGCGCTCTCTCACCAAAGGCCCCGACATCTCGGGCCGCTGTGACGAAACCAGGCCAGCGCCAGGACCCGGCCCGGCCCGGCTCGGCCCAGCCCGGCCCGGCCGCCGCCGCTTTCAAACTTCGGCTGCCCTTCCCGCCGCGCGCCCGCCGGCCACGCCCCCTTCCCACCGCCCTCCGTGCTCGCCGGCCGCGCGCCCCCCGCCGCCGGGCGTTGCCGCGCCTGCGCAGGCGCGAGGGCCGCTTCCCGTCCCCTCTCAGCCCTGAGGGGAGGAGGGCGGAACCTCCGCCGCTTCCAAGCGCCGCTTCCAGCGCTACGGCAGAGCCGCGGGCACCACAGCGGGGGAAAAATCTGTTCCTAGAAGTGTTTAGGCTGGAAAAGGCCCCTGAGAACACGCAGCCCAGCCGTAAACTCGGCACCCCTAAGCATCGCATCTACGCAGCTTGAGCCCCCGCAGGGATGGGGACTCCACCCCTGCCCTGGGCAGCCTGGGCCAGGCCTAAACAACCCTCACAGGGAAGAAAGTTTTCCTCATATCCAACCTAAATCTCCCCTGGCGCAACTTGAGGCCACTTCCTCTCATCCTATGGGTAGTTACTCGTGAGAAGAGACCAACACCCACCTCAGTACAACCTCCTCGGGGGCAGCAGTAGAGAGGGAGGTCTCCCCTGAGCCTCCTTTTCTCCAGGCTAAACACCCTGGAGAGGAATTAGAGAAGAACTCAACAATGGGTGAAAACAAATGCTTGAGGACGTAAACACCGCAGTATCTTAACAGTATCTGCAAAAGACAAGCCCCAAAATAACCATTTTAAATGATGCTTTTTATCACACACTAGCAAGCAGCGGACCAAGGGCTGGCTCAGCAGCAGCTGCCGTGCCAAGCAAAGGTGCAGGTGCCCACGTTCATTAGCCTTTCTGCACCAGCAAAGTCAAATTCTGCCCTTTAAACACACGATCATCAGAGAACATGTACAAAAACCTGCGGTTTAGCCAAAATCTGAGAACACATACCTGTCCACAGCCGTTCACAGAGATGACACGGTGAAGAATTTACTGTCATGCGTAGGGCTGAACCCCTCTTCTGCCAGGGTTGGTTGGCAGCTATCTGCTGCCACTGATCACCTTACTGGTTAATTATGTACTCACCTTGCACCTACCCGCACACAGCTGAGCAACAGAAGAGGTCATGAAAACGTTCAACAAAAAACAAGCTTCTTTTTTTAATTTCACCCATCGTTTCATCAGAACCAACATTTCTTTTCCTGAACTACCATCTCCCTTGACAATTTCTTTAAAGGCTTTGGTATGTTAGCTCTTTCACAACGAAAATCTTCTTCCTACATACATACTGCAAAGCTGATTTATCCCTGCCAGTTATAAACAACCCTGGGTAGATTTATTTCCAGTATTACTTTTAGTGTCCTGTAATTGGGGAGAATGGGCACAAGCTGGAACACAGAAGGTTCCATCCAAACATGAAAAACTTTCCTCGTGTGAGGGTGACGAAGACTGGAACAGGCTGTCCAGGGAAGCTGTGGAGTCTGCTTCTCTGGAAAGATTCCAAACCCACCTGGATGTGATCCTGTGTGATGTCCTCTGGGCAAACCTGCCCTGGGGGGGCGGGTTGGACTTGATGATCCAGCTAGGTGGGAATGTTGATCTCCTCAAGGCTAGGAAGGCTCTTCAGAGGGACCCAGACAGGCTGAATCGATGGGCTGAGGCCAATCATATGGGCCAAGTGCCGGGTCCTGCCCTTGGGCCATAACAACCCCAGGCAGCGCTCCAGGCTGGGGGAGGAGGGGCTGGAAAGTGCCTGGCAGAAAAGGCCCTGGGGGTGCTGGGG
>WTSP01026323.1:0-17474 GCA_025331215.1 Actenoides lindsayi
GAGCCGCGAGCGGCGCCGGGGCCGCCATGGAGCCCCCGAGGGACCAAGGTAGGGCGGGGTGGGGGGGGGCGCTGCCGCCGCGCCCGATCTCAGGCGGCCCCGGCCGGCGGTGCCTGGCGCTGCCGTGCGGCGGGGGGACGGCTGTTGCCTTCGCAGCCCTTCCGCCCGACCTGCCCAGCCCTGCCGGCCCGCCCGGCTCGGCGCAGCCCGGGGCTGGGCGGGCGGACGGAATCCCCTCGCCAGGTGACTCCCGCGGCGAGGGTCCCTCGGGCCTGTCTCGGGGCCGCGCCTGCCGCCGCGGGCCGGGAAATGCGGAACCGGGGGGCGGGCGGCAGAGCCCGGGGCGGTGCGTGTGTCGCCGGGCGCGGGCGGCGAGTCCCGGCCTTCCCCCCGCGGCCGCCGAGGAGAAGAAACTTTCTGCTTTCCCCCAGCAGCAGAAACAGAGCGCTTTCGTTTTACCGGGGCGCAACTTTTGATTAAGTCGCCCTGTTCGTAGGGCTTTTTTTTTGTTTGTTTGTTTAAGGCTTGGTTCTCTCCATCCCGGAGCCGCTCAGCAGCCGGCGGTTCCCTGTTGGCAGCCGCCCCTCGCCTCCTGGCCGCTGCCGGCCCGGTGCGCGCTGTGCCCGGGGCGGGCCGGTCCTGGCTGCAGCGCGCTCCGGAAAGCGCTGGGACCCTGCTGCCCAGGAGCGTGACCGGTGCCTCGGCGAGGGCTGACCCGAGAGCGGGCACAGCAGCGTCTCCCACCGAGGTGTGCTGCGTTATCCGTGTGTCGCTTGGAGCCTCCTGCGCGGAGTGGTAACTGGGCTGCGTACCGGCTGCTTTCCACACGACGAAGCGAGGCAGGCCGGGGTCAATAAGCCGCTTTGTTTGAGCGAGCTGGTTGGGCTGCTCTGCCCAGCTCAGCGCCGGCGCCCTTGGTTGGACTGATTCTGTCTGGTTGGACTGATTCTGTTCAGCGTTTTCCTGCTGAGTGTGCTCAGGGTGATAGGAAGAGGCCACTTGGGCTGGCAGCAGTGCTGGGAGTGCAGCCCTTGACTGCCTAGACAAGCTGTCTGCTCTGCTCGGACAGGTGAGCTGGTTCAGGCACCATCCTTGATGCGCCTGGGTGCTTGTTTGAGTTTTTCGAGGCTGCTGTAGTACACTTGTGCAATTAGCAGTGACCTCTGAGTTTCTTTGTAGGTAGAGAAAAGGGCGAGGTATCTTTGCTGGAGCAGAAGATAATCTGATGAGGGGCTGAACCTCCTCGGGGAGGTTCATTCAAACATTCGGAAGTCTTGTGTCTAACTTCAATATATAGAATTTTTTTTTGAAGAGCACAAAACCCAACCAAACAGAAAAAAAACCAAACCCCAAGCCCCCAGACCCTGTTCTTGGGGACTAACAAAAACCCATTCAGCCAGAAGAGTAAAATACTGTGATCTTTTGACAAGTGTTAGTTGAAGTGCTGACACTTTCTAGAGACCTGCTTTGCTGTTGAATTCATGTTTGTATGGATACTGCCCTGCATGAAGAGGGTGCTGCCCCTCGAGTTGTATATTGGAATTGTATTTCTAGCGTGACGTAAGTGACTGTTAATGGAGCAAACAGGGTGCAACACCTTTTTCTACTCCTGCCTTTGTGGAGTTGATTGTGCTATACTCCCGTCTGTGTAAGGTGAAGGGCTGCAGGTACAGTGGGAAAATCTGGAATAGCCAACACGCTTGTGCCTGTTCCACTAATGGCTTCTAAGACCCTGCTAGTTAGTCTTCAAAGACCCGTCTCCCTGGAAATGGAGCGCTTGCAGTGGAAGTTGTCCTTGATATGGCATTACTCACCAAAGCCAGGCCCTTGGTTAAACTCCAGGCTGCCAGGTCCTGCCTCTGGGGCTGGCTTAAACATCCTGGGTTGCCTCCTCTAACCAGCAGTTAATTTGTTTGAAGTGTGACTCAGGGGTTGCATTTTTCGTTGTTGTGATGACAGCTTTCTCACCTAGTGAAAGTTAGGAGGTGGGAAGAAAATGTAGCTGTAGCTGAGACTGTGGCCAGACTAGACAAGGCTAATGCTCCAGGTATGGGATGTGTTCAGGTCTCCCTTTTTTCTTGAGCAGTCGGTTGAGTATGGCAGCAGCATCAGAACCACTGAGCAGTTTTTTTCACTCACAGTGTCTGTTTGCAAGGAAGGGCTGTGTGGCCTGGCTGTATGGCTCCAGTGGTGCTCACTGCATTCCAACTGCTCTGGAATGCTTGGGCTGCAAGTGCCTGGGGTCTCTTGCTCTGTGATTACAAGCACCAGAGCAGTACTGTCAACTTAAGCCAAATGGAAATAATCTTCTCCTGAGACGAGGAGTCCCTCGCTCTGTTGCTTTGTATTAAGTTGCCATGCCCAAAAATCTGGTCTTTCACAGTGCGGACTCAGTTGCTGAATGGGCTGATATCTACAGTGGTGTGTTCACAAAGGTTCTGCCCTTTTTTTTTTCCCCTCCACACAAAAGTTGTGTGCCTGGTTTTGCTTGCAGAAAGTGTCCCTGTGGCTCACCACTATTTAGTGCTGACGGTTCACCACGGCAGAGAGACGGATGCAGCCTCCCCGAGAGCAGAAGCGACGTGCTGATGTGCTCTGAACGAGGAGGTTGTGCCACGGAGTGGTTTCGTGAAGCCCTGCAGCACGGCACCAACAGTTCTCTAGCAACACTGCACCTCTGCTGTTGTGTTTAGGGGGTTCCTCTTATGCTTGTGTAACTGTGTGTCTTTCAACATCTTCTGGCTTTGTAGGACTTGGGGAGTCCTAAAACACTACACATGATTTCTGGACAGACTGAGCAAGCCTTTCTTTTCCTAGAGCCTTGACTCGCATTTCTGGGGCTGGCAAAATGGACTTTAATGTTCCTTTTGTGTAGAAAGAACTTTTTGCTGGCAGTGGGACAAATTTCCCTCATCGGCCTAATGGACAAAGCTGCACCTTTTTCTATTGCTTTATTTGTTTTCTTTATCACTAGGTACTCGCAGTACTGTAGGAAAGAATTTTTTTTTCCTTAAGGTACAATTGTGAAATCAAACACTTGTAAGTAAATAGGAGGGGACAGCTGTTGTCAGGCTTGCAAAAGAAGAATGATTGCACTGAACCGAGTGTCTGTCGTGGTGACTTGAAAGAGGAAAAAAACCAGCAGAAGAGTTACATCAGTTGGTCGCTTGAACAGCAGCAAGGCTTTCCTTCTCTGGGGGAAGTAATGTTATTGTTCTGACTCGTGCCGAGGGGCCTGGCTTGACAGGGTGGTGTTGTGTGAGTTATTTAATGGCATTGCTCTCCTACCCCTCAGCACCGTGGTGCAGGGGACCCATGTGCTGAGTTGGAGGGATGCTGGAGCAGCTGATGCACAAGCAGCTGCTGGTGACACCTGGAAGCTGGAGCAATGTCTTCTGTTCCCCCCCTCTCCAACGCTGGGACATTGAAGGGTAGTGTGAACTCTTCATTCATGCTGTCACCTGCTTCTGGAGGAGGTGGAGGAGGGAGTCTGCCCAGCTCTCCAACAGTAAGAAGAATCTGTTGGTTGTAGTATGCGTGGATCTCCTGTCCCTATTACCAGCTATAACCAGCACTGTCACATACAGTCAAGACAGTCCTTCACCCAGCAGAGAGAAGCCTGCTGTCAGACCTTTTTGGGGTAGGGAAAGTTTAGCTAAAGATCTGCATCCTTTTGATCCTCCAAGGAGCTCAAGCTGTAACTGCTCAGATCTTTTAACATCCCAATGACATGAAAATGATTCAAGTTCTGTTTGTTCCCACACTTTGAAGCCCTGTAAAACAGCCCGTGGGTTCCCCTTCCTCCCACTGCAGATACCCCTCTAAGCAGTGGGAGACCCCTTGCTGGCTCCAGACAAAGCACTCTGCTTCAGCTCTGGTGGCACAAGTTGGGCAAGTGCCTTGCGCTGCTTGATCTGGGTGCTTAGTGGGTAAAGTGGGAGCAGCTGGTTTTTATGGCTGAGATGGGGTGCCATGTGTTAGCAGGGCTCCTAAAGCCAGCCTGAGCATGAGTGCTGCTGGGCTGCCTTCAGCTGTTCCTGGAGGCTTCTGAGCACAGCCCCTTCCATCTGCAGGGGCTGGCAATAACCACGTGCTGCACGGGTCTGCCTTGGGAATTTTAGTAGCATTCATTTTCTTGCTCCTGTCTATCTTGGACATGCATTTTTTTTTCCCCCCATGTCTTCTACAGCTGCTAAACACAGTAGCCCTTGACTGACAGCTTCTGCTTCATGAGCCAGATCACAGCAGAGTCCTGGGAGGAGCTGGGTGGAAAGGGGAATGGGTGTTGGGGCTTCTGATGCTTTCTGTCATGCACTGACACTGCTGGGAGAGGGGCACCCTGAAATACGCTTTGGGTGTTGGATAGCTTTTGCCCTCTTTCTTCACAACCATTTGCTCCTTTAACAGGAAAACATCCAGACAGTTATCGTGGGGAGGGAGCCCCTCAGCCAGTACAGAGAAGTCTGGTGTGAAGTCAAGGGATTAGATCTGCCCCATAAAATCAGTGAGTTGTTTGTGGATTGCTGATTCCTGAGGGTGCTGGATGTTACTGCACGTAACGGAGGGTATCAGCTGCATCTCTTCAAAAAGTGATGTTTCCATGGCAGCAGATACAGTGCAGGGAGTCTTCTTGAAAGGCAGTGTTTCCCTGACCAGTTTTCAAAAGAATAAACCCCAAACAACTCCATTCTTAGTCTAATAGGAAAGAACATCAGTGGTGGTTGCTGAACCCTGTGCAGCAGACAGGCATCTGATGGGTGTGGGGTTTTTCATGTTTTGTTAGGGTGGTGATGACTCCACTGCTGCCTCCCCTGGAAGCTTTGTAATATGGGCACTTCTGATTTGAGATTTGCTCTGTGGAGGAAAGGAGGTGTTTGCCCTTGTGCTTTTAATATCCTGTAGTGAGTAAGCAGAAAAATGTCAAACAAAGGGTGACTGAAAGGGAAAGCAAGCATTAAGTGGGATTAAGCACTAAACTGAAATGCTCTTGTTCAGCCAAAACTGTCACTCTGTGTCAGCTTCAGTTTAAGAATCCAGAGGCACAGGTTTCTCTCCTGTTAAAGGCAGTGAGCATCTTCAGAGTCCCTGATATCTGGGTGTGTATTGGCCAGGGAGACTGGGAGCCTTCGTTCAAAAACCTTGCCTTGCAGGGTAGGCTTTCAACCACAAGCCTTCTCTTCTAAAAAAGGCTGCAGTAACAGACCAGCTACCCATAACTTTCTAATCTGGATCTCTCTAGATTATGTCACTCCTGCCATTTCCTCTTCCTCCTCTGCCCCTGGTTAAGGGAGCTGAAGGGACGTGTAGCTGTGTGTTGACTTTGGCAGTTCCGCAGCGATACGGTAAGCAAAGGTAACTGGTGTTGAGTGTGGTTGCCCTGCTATGAAAACACTTGCTGCTGGCAGAGGCGTAGACAGCTTTATGGACATCTCTGCTATTGCAGCTACAGCTTTATGGACTTCTCTGCTGTTGCAGCTGCAAGTGGTGGCAGTTGCCTGTGAGAGTCTGCAGCCAGTTGCCCCTGGTGAGGGGCAGTGCAGCAGAGAGTACACCGACTGCCAGCAAATGCTGGGCTGTGGAAAAACACTCACTGGAGAGAAATCAAAGAGAGCTCAGACAGAGCAAGCCTGACAAGCCTCTAGTCCTCAGGCCTTGCAAACTCATTTCAAAGCTTATGACCTGCAATGGCAGAGGTTTGCTGGGGATAGTGGGAGAGGCTAGCAGAGGCAGAACAGTGGGTTTTGTTTTCCTGATTTGCTTTCCCTTCTCTAGCAGCTAGAGGGGAGTGGAGTTTCATCAGAACCCCCTAGGCCGAGCTGCAGAGGTAACCACATGCCAAGGGAGGCAGCCTGGGCTGGAGTTGGTGCTTTCAGTCAGGTGCTTCCCCTCTGCTTCGCTAGGATCGGAGCCCACGCTTGGCAGTGATCTTGATTCATGAGAAAAACATCAAAGATGTTGAAAGAGAAGCTTTGTAAGTAATGCTTAGCTGCTCTCCAGTGTGGCGAAACTGCACGTTTCAGCTGTGAGCACTGGGGATGCTGCTTATGTCTGTTTTGCTTTGTTCACTTGAGAAAAAAGTGCTTCAATTAAACTACTGGCAGGAGTCCTAAGATGGGCAAAAAGCAGTTCTGCTCATCCCTCTCTGACTGGTCTCTGCCTATACAGGTATCGCATCATGGCACTAGAAAGTCTTGATTAATTTGATCAGGGTAGCAGAATTTAAAAGAAACCCCTTTGATGCTTCCACTTGAGTCATCAAGTACTTCCAACCCAAAAGAAGGGCCAGGGGCGTGCAGTGGGCACAGTTCACACTGGCTGAAGCACTCTTGCCCTCTTATTGCTCTCTAGAAGACAGATGCCTTCAGCGCAGCTCAGAAGTGTTTTGCCTACGTCTGAGGAACCTCGAGAAGCAGGCTGAAGGCAGAGCAGAAGCCACCAAATCGATTGCTCATCTTAACTAACCTGCTGACTCTTCCGTGTGCTTTGACTCCTGTTTGCAGAGCTCAGTTCCAGGCCTGAGGGCAGCCGGGCCTCGGCCCGCCTGAGCCGAGCTAGGCCTCGGCCCGCCTGAGCCTGCAGTTTCCAGGGTACCTCTCAAATCTCTCCTAGCCCGGCCCCGAAGAGACTTGCTGAGCAGCTGATGTGGGCTCAGGGCTGAGGAGGTCAGGAGTAGTGCCAGCCCCATGCATGGGGTGGGGAAGGAGCCCCGTTTAAATATTGACTGAGCTGTTACCAGCTGCCACTTGTCCTGGCAGAGGGAAACAGGCCGTTTCACTGCAGCATGCCTTGCTTGGAGCCATCAGCTCTTAGAAGCACTGTTCACACCGTGTGTTTAATCCCCTTGCCGAGCCACTTGCAACATTGTGCTCAGAACTTTTTTTCTGTTTTTTTCTTAGAGGGGTTTTGACCTCGAGGGAAAGGATAGACCTGCAGTGAGTTCTTGTCTTTCTCTTTTTCCGGGTGGCCTGCTCTGGGTGTTCCTTCGCTGGCGGGGGACTTGGACTCGGTGGTCTCTGGAGGTCCCTGCCAGCCCCTACCGTTCTAAGATTCTATGATTCTCTTCTCCCAGGACCGCTCTGCTGTCTGCCTGGCAGTTATTTGTTTTGCCTCACGCTCTGGGTTGTGCCAGCCCTTTGTGTCCCCTGACCAGGCAGACTCCAGGTGCTGCACAGCTGTAGTGCCCCAGGTAGGCAGCGTACGGTCCCTTGAGTCTCCCTTTTGCTGTTGGGAGTTTTATGACTGACTGATGATTTGTGTGACAGCAGTATCTCTCTAGGTTAACGGTTTCATTTAATTTACTCTCCTAGTCTGACTTGGAATAGGAGCAAATATCTCTTAACAGGACTTACTCAGCTCAAGCAGCATTAAAAGTTATTCAAGGACATATAAACTGGATAAAATCTCAGAGTACTTACTAATATAACAGGAACTTCAGTGGTCCTAATACTTCAAAGGTAGATGTGTTATCTGCATTATATTAGGAAAAAAAAAAAGCCAGTGAGTGCAGTTGGCTCATTAGCAAATTGCTCCTGGTTCATTGCACGCACAGTTGCAGGATTCTCCCTCTTATCTGTTCAATGAGGTTAAAAGCAGGGCAGAAATATTTAAGCCTTCCATCTTGAGTTTGGCCAGTTCCCAGCCCTACTGGAGTGCAGCTCAGGGTCCCTGTGCTAGTGACAGCAGTTGCTCCAACTGGGCTTGGGAGCTCTGCAGGAACTGGTGCTGCCTGGCTGGGTACCCCCTGTAGCAGCAGTACGGGCAAGGAGCAGCCCAGCTCCAGCTGGGATGGGACACTTCAAGCAGTCCATGGTTGGGTGGGTGGCTGGTAAATGCCAGACCAGGTAACGTATCTTGTTTGACGCTGCAGAAGAAGACAGCACAACTTACCCTGCTACTTAACAGTTGCTTATGTTGGAGAAATCATACTTGAGGTGTTTTCACACTTGTTTGACAGCACCAGTCAAGGGTGGTGAGATGCCAGAACAGGTTGCCCAGATAAGTTGAGGGTGCCCCCTCCCTAGAAGTGTTCAAGGCTGGGCTGGGTGGGGCTTTGAGCAGCCCGATCTAGTGGAAGGTGTCCTGGCCTCTGGCAGGAGGGGTTGGAACTAGATGACCTTTAAGGTGCCTTTCAACCAAACCCATTTTATGAGTCTGTGATACAGGACTTTTTTTCCTCCCCAGATTCTAGCCCCACTGGTCAGCTGCCTTTTTCTTGCAGACTCCTAATGGAAATAAAAATAATCTGCGGCTGTAAATGCTCTTGCATTCCTTTCCACCTGTCATAATACTTCTGTACGCTGGGGAAATGTCTAGAAGTGCAAAGTCTCTCAGACTTCAGTTTAAAAAGTATGGGAGAAAATGGAACTTTATTCTGTCAGCAGGTATTTATTTGCAAATCTCATTCACAAGATGCAAGGCTGGCCACAGATCTCCCCTGGGGCAGCACACCAGGACTCCTCCTGTTCCTGACCAGTCTTCAGGGTTGCAGACATGGGAGGGTCTGGGTGAGCAGCCTGTGACTTTATACAGCCATTGAGGTGGGAAGGGACCTCTGGAGCTCATCTGGCCCAACCCTGCTGCTCAAGCAGGACCACCTAGAGCTGGCTGCCCAAGACCATGTCCCGATAGCTTTGGAATATCTCCAAGGATGGATTTTGTGAAGTACTTACTCTAAGCCTTGTTGCTTACATCAAATGGTGTGCTGCTTGGTTGCTTAGGTTCCTCTGTGCTCTATGCTTCTGTCTTTGATGGTAAATGGTGCCAGTTCTGTGCTGTGCCAAATCCAGGCAGGAGCTAGCGTGCACCTCAAGCCCTGATGAGTGTTTCCTGGTGGTATTAAGGTATTGCTGAGACTACAGATGGTGCTTTTCTCAGTGCTTAGCCTTCCAGCTACCACAGTACGTGATTCAGCCTAAGGTGTAACCAAATCTGCTTTGTTCTTACAATGTCAGTATTGTTTTTGTGGTGGGACCTGATCCTGTGCAGCGGGAATGGTGGGCTTTTCTGGAGCTTCTTTTCAGAACTGGAAGCTCTGGGGTGCAGTGTTGAAAGAGAGGGCTTTGCTTTGAGTGCAGAAGAGCAGACTCGTCTTCTGAGGGAGGCTGGGAGTTGCTCTAACTGAACTCGCTCAAGTAAAGCTTTTAATTAGATGGCAAGGTGAGGTGCTAAAACCTTGTTTAAAGCAATTCCGTTCTGCACTACAGCCTTTTCTTCCTAATCTTTTCCAACTGTCTCCTGGCTGTAGCTCAGCATTATTTCTCCATGGTTTTGACAGGTTCAGTCTCTTAGTGGGGATTGAAGCCATTAGAGCGTGGCAGCGTAGCTGGGATAAGCAGCTGAGGTCAAATAACGAATATATTCCTCTACAATCTGCCTGACAGTATTGCTGGCTCACTTCATCTCACTTGGAACTGTTCCTCTCTATGTGCAGAGTTTGGCCTGACTTCTCTGAAGTCGAGGTGATGCCCTCTCTACCCGATGACTGGTTCTGGGGTGCTGACTTTGCCCGGGACTCTGCCCATAGGTTGGAAATGCTTTTCCCCCCTTGTTGCTGGAGCTGACAAGTGTGACTGCTTTGACTGCTGCTTGAGACACAAACCTTTGCCAGAGCTCAGAGATTCCTGCCTAACAAAAATCTTCTGAATGCTGGAGCAGATGTCTTCAAAAGGTAGTGGAGAACTTGTGCAAATGCAGGGAGTTCTGTCTGATACGAAGAGGTTAAGAGCCTTACTGTGGTACCAGCTTGTCTAGCAGCAAGAGATGCCGGAGTGTGGATTTACTCCCTCGCAAGATCTCAGGAAATTAGTCTGAGTTTATAATTGGATTGGGAGGAGGAGAGAAGTGCTGCCTTGGCTAAGATGTGCATCAGCTGCCTGAAATGCCATGGGCTGAGACTGGGATAAGAAAAGAGCAGTACTAGCAGCCCTGTAAGCCTTAACTGGAACGCTCAGCGGTGTTTTGGTGTAGAGCAAGACGTCTTGGGAGAACACTGATCGTTCCAGGAGGGGCTGGTTTGTTTGAGTATGAGTAATTGAAGGCAGCATTTAGTGCTAAGAAAATGCTGGGGAAGGTAATTCTATATGAAGAACCATCCTGGACAATGCTGGTGCATCAGGGAGAGCTCATCCAGAGAAAGTGTTTTAGGGGAGGCTGAAGTAATGAGATTAATACAGTGGTGTTGAGTTGCACTCTGCCAGAAGACAGCAAATGCCTACACCCTTAAGCCCCAGTCTGCTGACCACTGCCACCAGGGCTGCAGAAGCCTGTCCTCGGACTGGTCAGCAACTGCTGTGGCTGTGCAGCACCGTTCCTGTCACTGCAAATCTTGGGTGCTCAGAGGGGGAGGTACCAGCTGTTAAAGGGAGAGGAAAGTGCAGTGTGGGACTAGAAGCACTAAGGTTTGGTTGGTGGTTGGGCTCCTGTCCTATTGCTTCACAGCATCTTTCTCCCCTAAAGCAGTTTTAAGGCCTTGGATCAGGTGCTGAAAGGCTTTACCTATCTGGAAACTGGTAAGACTTTGAAGATCAAGTTGATGCTAGAGAACCTAGATGGGCTTAACATCTTAAGTAGCTTTATAGCTCTTAAAATTACTTATGTCTTATAAAGCTCAGCTGGAGTGTGGAGAGGAGCCTGACTGTTGCTGCCGAGTTGGTATCTGTCTGGGGAAGAATGGGGATGGGGGAAGACCTGGCTGGAAGTCTTTACCAAGGCCACAGTTACTGGGAGGCTTCCACTCAGTCTTGCCTGTTAGCCATAAAATGTTGATTTGACCCAGGTACAGGCTGAACAGCCAGTTGAACCTTATCAACCTCAAAAGAAGAGATTCAATCTTTTTGCTGTGCCTTCAAATCAGCAAGCTCCTCTTCCCTCTCTTTGGCAACAAACTCTTCCCCTCATCTTCCTCTTCCGCTTGCAGAGTTAAACGCTGGAGCCATGGTAAGCTTGCCAAAGGTATGGGCAAGTTTGGCATCTCTGTGCTTTAATAGGACACACAAGCAAGACATCAAAGATTGCGAAGGTGCCCACGTAGCGGAACTCTCATGGGATTAGGCACAGATCTTGTGGGTTGGTTATTTGGGTAGCTCTGTCCAAAGTATTGTCTGGATCTTGTCCTAGGGTAAGCTCTGCATTCTTGCAATCCTAAGGCATTAAGTCGTCACCTTTCCATTTTGAACTTAACTCTTTGTAGGAAACACTACTTCATACTTAGGTTCTTCAAAGCTTGGCGATGGTGCTCAGTCATACTTGAGCTGGATTTGGTGTCTTTAGGGAAAGAGAGGTAAAACTTTTTTGTGCATAAACAAACTATTATTCTGCTAGACCTAAATGTGGGAAAAGCAGCTTCTCTGCAACACTACCATAACGTCCTATGATCTGGTGGGAGGTATTCCTGCCCATGGCAGGGGGGTTGGAACTGGATGATCTTTAAGGTCCCTTCCAACCTTGATGATTCTATGATTCTATCTTATCCTTGCTTAGCTATGAACAAGGTAGAAGAGCTTTAATGCTATATTGCCTTTCTTAAATTGCTGCTGGAGCCTTGGGCTATGGTGGAAGCTGCAGACCTGGCTAGGAGGTGGTATCTGAAGTAAGAATGATTTCTGAGACTAGGCAGGCAAGTATCTGGTGAACAGTGTTCATGACTTGCACAATCTGTGCTGACTGTTGATGCTAAATAGTTACCTGGGAAGGCTTTAAGCACACTCTCTAACCTTAAAGGATTACAACATGGTTAATGGAAGTTGTTGTGATGGAAACACTCTTCTGTGGCTTGCTGAGCCTTTCTGAGGCACTCTGACATTCAGTTAAACTTGTTAGGAATTGGTCCAGGCATCCTTGAGAGGAGTTCCCAACCTTCATGCCAGTTTCTCAAAGTGGCATAGGTGACTGAAGTACCAACCTCTTAGTTATCCAGAGTTGTTAAGGGCAAATGAATACTTGTTCTGGAGCAGCAGAAGCTTCCCTTGTCATCTCTTGCAGCGTGAGCAGAACTCTGCTGCTCCTTGTCCCTGGAGCAGGTGCATCCCAAGCCTTCAAGGTCCCTTCAGGTACCAGCTTGCAGCTGATGGCTGCAGTAGCCCCCAGGGTAACAGCTGAACTCGCCATGCAGGGCAAACAGCGATACTCAAGCATGCACAGCAGCTACTCTAAGCTGCTTAACAGCGCTCTGAACTTAAGCCTCAGCTCTCCAATCCATGTCTCGTGCTGGGAGGGCAGGGTGCTTCTAGCAGAGGGTGGCTCTGCTGCCTCAGCTCCACCTCCAGCCAGCTGCACGTGCTGTGAAGGGCCATGAGGAGTCAGGAGGAGGAAGGCCATGCAGTGGGGTGTCTTGGTCAAGGGGGAGCCCTTTAGAAAGGCCTCGTAATGAGCCTGTTTTCATAGTGTAGGGAAGTCTCAATTCCTACCATTGCCTCTCTATGTTCAGGCTGTCAAGAGCGGCCAGATTCGTCAAAAAGCTTCACGCTGCAGAGCAAAGCCTTTCTTTTTGGTCCTGTGTGGCTGCTGTCTGTCATCCTCATACTGCTTTCTTTCCTTGGGGCCATCACTTTAATTCGGAAAGACCCTTGGAGAGAAATGCCTTCCTTGTCCAAAGGCAGCACGCTCACAGCCAGCAGAGCCTTATGGTGGGGCCAGGGGAGTGCTGCCTTGCTCTGCCCCGGTTCCCCTGTGTGCTAGGGAGCTACTGGGAGTGGATAAACTGACTGTTACAACTGGCCAGGGGAGTGTTTGTCTGCCCTGAAGTGGATGAGTTAGGGATGACAGGTAGCCTAGAAGAAGTCATCCTACAGCAGGTTTGGAAGGGTAGACTGTAATCCTTTCTCCTTACAACCAGCTGGGCTTCTACTTAAGAGTGAAGGCCATCAAACTTCCCTAGGTGATGAGGAAGAAGCTTGTTCAGCAAGACAGCTTCCTTCCACCCCAGGTAGGATTTGTAGCTGAGAATGAGTGAGGAGTGGTGCTCCCGTGAGCTCCTGCAGGTAAGAGCAGGAGGCTGATGTGTTCAGGGAGCTCCTTTGGGAGGTGCTGTAGCAACGCAGCTGTACAGCTGCTATCCGTAGTTGAAGTAAGGTGTGCTTGCATGTCTCTCTCTTGGCAACGATCTTAGGACAGTCATCTTCCTAAAAACTAGAGAATTGTCTCGGGTGGCTTCTGGGCCTCATGCTCGGGCTCTGCACAAAGCCAGGGCAAAAGCAGGATTCAGCTTCTCGTGTTGGGGCTCGGCTTTGTAACTCGGCACACCTTCCCTGTAAGCCAAAGGTCTGTTCTGGTGGTGGGAACTGTCCTGGGCCCGTCTCTCTGACTACACTGGGGACGGGTTGGACACTTTGGCCCACACACACCTCTGGCCGTAGCAGTGAAGGGCCAGGTCACTGGTCTTAGACTGGCAATCCAGATGTTTCTGGGGATGTGAAACCAACTTTTGCACAGTAAAGATGCAGGAAGAGTACCAATTTATTTATTTATTTTTTTTCGAGTGGATGATATGGGGTAAAACTGAACTTGGGGAGTTTCCTCTACGTGACAAGAATGTGTTGACTGCAGTAAATGCCCTTGGCTGGGAAATAGTATTTGTGACTGTTAGCAGGGATGAAGAGATCTTGATACGGGGTTCTTTTGGCTAACATAGCTACTCCTGGTTGTCGTAGCCTGCTCGCATCGACTGATGTTACCCTGAATCATTCTTTGGGCTGGGTTGGGAAAAGGTCCTAGGGAGTAGCCTCCACTTCACTCTCTTTTTCTGTCTGGAGAGTGATGGTAGAAAACACCCACCTCTTCCAGTGGTCTGCATCTGGTAACTTGTCATTTTGCCTAATCCAGTTAGTACAGCTGCCTGAGCCCTCTGTGCAGAAGGCAGCCCCTGCCTGCTGAGTGTCACAGGGGGAGGCTGCAGGGCAGGATCAGTAGCTGTCCGTGTCGGCCCGCTAAGGTAGGTGCACTGTGTGCTTCAGAGTGTGGTGTTGCTGTAGCCACATTGCAGTTCTCTCTGCCTCTGGATGCTTTCACTGGAATCTGTGACCAAAGCTTTGACCTTTGTCAGGTGAACTTTGCAGTACTTCTGGCAGATGCCATAGCCACATGTCAGAAACGCAGAGGGGCATTATATTTTCTTGGTTTTTTTCCCCATTGCCTTTGGAAAACAGAGAGATGCATTCCAGGCTCCAGCACTCTCACTGTTCTGAGCCTGCAGATAGTCTGCACCAGAAGCCAATGTAGGTCTGCAGTCTGAAGGGACTGGTCTTTAATTAGCTGGAAGGTCTGTTCCTATGCCCACTGGCTGCAGTGGAAATGGAAAGTTAAGCCTTCAGAAGTGATACGCTTTCTTCTTGTGTCTCCAGAGAGTGCAGTGCCCGGGCTTGGCTTGGTGTGCTGCAGGGGCTGCGGGGCTTCTTCGCTTCCCCAGCTTTGGGCAGAGCGTGGCATGAGGTCTCTGATCAGCTCTGCCCTAAAACATCACTCTTGCAGTGCAGGAAAATAGTCCTTGCTGTTTAATTGTGCTCCTCTGCGTGCAGGCTGCAGTGAGGAGAGAGGTGAAGGCGTGGGGTTGGGAGGAAACGGTTGCTGGGCTGTTAGGGGATCTACACCGCTAGTAAGCTGGATGCTTTTGGTGGTAAAGAACCTGATCTTGGAAGAAGACAAAACCAAAAAGTAGCGAAGCGTTGCAGACCTGTACTGAGTGCCTCTTTAAGGTACCAAGCACTGCTTCCCAGGGCTAAATCTTACAGCCCCAGCATGAAATCAGCTGCCTGATGTAAGTTGCCCTTTCCACACGGTATATGTGTCGAAACAGAAATGCATTTCATCCGGCCGCTGCGTTCTGCTGCTACCTGTTCTTGGCAAAACTGGCTGCTCTAAATGATGCCGGCTGAGGCACCGAGGACACGGGGCAGCACACGTCAGTAGTGTTCAACCCAAACCAGACAAAACTCACCCCCCCTTCTTACTCAGATGCAAAAGTCATAATGCCCGTTAGCACACTGATTAAAATCCCTGGGTGGTGGTGCCAGCAAAGCCTTCAGAGCTGCGTGCTGCTTTCTCCCGTTCCGAGCTCACACGACGCTGTGCTGCCTGGGCAGCAGGGTCTGGCTGCTGGGTCTTAACGCTGCTGGAAGAGAGAGAGTTACACAGGCAGAATTTTCCATTAATCAGAGAAAAAAGTCCTCCACAGATGGTATATAGGGTAGATTACGGCTGGTAATCCTTTTGTGTCCTAGAAGATTAAGGATATCCTGGTGTAGCTGCAGTCAGCTGACCCTTTTTTTTTTTTTTTTTTTTTAAATTGAAATGATTGAAAATTCTTAACGCAGTTCTGCAGGGCACCAAGGCTCTTCCAGAAGCTGTGAACTGTGTGCTGTGAGTGTTTGTTAAAGGAACGGTCTGTTGGAAGCCCAACCCCGGTTATAAATTGACAGGAACTTAACCTTGTGCCGTGTAAACAGCAGCAGCTACAAGATGGCTAAGAGATCTCTCGCTCGACAGCTCTGTGTATGAGAGAGGTGTATGAGAGCTGCATTTTGTGAGGGGGGATAGTGAGTGTCATGTGAAGAAACGGGGGGGGTTTCTGAATCCTGCTGGCTGGGTCGCCCCGGGAAGCAGAGATGAATGCAGTGGTGGCAGAGGAGGATGGCTGCGCTCTCTGAGGTTCCTGGCATGGATCTCTATGAGGATTACAAATCTCCCTTCGATTTCAATGCTGGAGTGAACAGAAACTACCTTTACCTGTCTCCTGGCATCAACCTTTCTCCACCCGGATCACCTACACTGGCAAAGTCTGGTAACTTCCTCCTCTTTCTTCTTTAAACCTCTATATGGAGAGTGTAGCGAGGAATCTCTCTGTAAAAAGGAACCTCTCAGATGAAGACTCTCTGAAGTTTGGCTGAGCTGCAGGTGTAAATGCAGGTAAAAGTTGGCCTGCTGTTAACTCTGGTACAGTTTTAGTTTTGGTGTGTCATGTAGGACGTATGTGCTGGGCATTTGCCAGCTTTACCTTGGTAAGTCTTATTTCAGTAGAAAGGCAGTTTGAGGGGGAAATGAAGCAAGGAAAGCAGTTGGGAACAAAAGGGCAACTTCTGCAGGATTGGAATAATTGGCCTAGTTTGACTATAAGCTTTTTTTTTTTGGGTGGGGGAGGTGGAATTGCATGCTGAGTATGACTTCAGAGCTCTGCACAGTCAACCTCTGCTCCTGCCTTAGCACTGAAAATACCACCGATTAAAGAAAATGCCCTCTTGAAACCTTTACTCTGTTCCCCTTGGCATTTAAAATGCTGTAAATGTTACCCCTGCAGACACTGGCTGCACTTGTGCTGCCCCGAGGAAGCGGCTGTCGCGTGCTGCGCTGCAGCAGGACCCCAGCTAGTCCTTAACCCCCCCAGTTTCTAGCTGGTGGTCTGATGCACAGAATGCCTCCGGCCGTGCCTCCCAGCACACCAAACCTCCTCTGGTTTTACCACCTTTCCTTTCTGCTCTGTGCTGCTGGACAGAGGCATTAAAAATCCAGAAAGCTCAGCCCTGCTTGGAGTGTGGCAAAGCAAAGTTACGGAGGAGTTGAGCGCTCCTTTGCATCTCACCGTAAGCACCAAACTTTGCTGGACTCCTATTTCTTTTTCATTCTCTTTGACTGAACGTATGATTAGTGTTTGGGTGAAGCCCAAGAACGTTCTCCTCCGTGTTGAAGAAATATGTCTCACTTTGAGAGAAATGGGAAGCACTTAAATTTGATCTTTCTTATGTATTGCAAAATAAATATCCTCTGTAGCACTGTACATTACTCAGATGGTGCAGTGATCTTGTAGCCTTGTGACAGCTTCTTCTCCTCAACTCTAACAAGTGCCATTTTTCTTCAGCTTTGCCAACTGTACAGCAGCATCCAAAATGCTCACTCTGTCTGACACGGGACGTGTCTGTCTAAAGGTAAAGCTTTGTGGAGGTGAACCCTCCCCGGCCCCCCAAAAACTGCTCATCTGAAATGACCTGCACTTCCTTAAGCTGCTGGTATTTACTGGTGACTTCTGAATTCGGGCCAGAAAGAGGTAGGGACTTCTGGGCAAAGGAGAGCAGGAACTTGGGTTGAAACCAATGAAAGCAAACTCCAAGCCAGAAAACCTGGGTGTAAACGGAATGACTCTAATGCTTTGCCTGCTCTGGCAGAATAACTTGGGGGGGGGGGGTTTGAGTGCAGTTTCCCTAAATGTGACTTGGGGAGTCTAGAGTCCTAACCAACTACCTTGTTTGTGTCTTTATTTAGTTCATTTAAGTAGATCTAATAAACTGCTGGGATAATATGTTAATCTTAGACATACGGACCTTAAAACTAGGTAAGTTTTCCCAGTGCTAGATATGTCTTCCCATTTTCTCCCCCCCCTCCCCCCCCCCCCCCGCCCGCCCCTCATCCCCCGGAGCCTCCACCCTGCCCCCCCCTGACCCGTCGCTCCCCCCCCCCCCCACCCGCCCTCCTCCCGACCCCATCCCTCACGT
>WTSP01026323.1:19820-33384 GCA_025331215.1 Actenoides lindsayi
TTTTTCCTCCCTATTCCTTTTTCCTCCCTATTCCTTTTTCCTCCCTATTCCTTTTTCCTCCCTATTCCTTTTTCCTCCCTATTCCTTTTTCCTCTTTTTCCAGGGCATTACACTTGAACTTTTTTCTTGCTCTCCATTTCTGTCAGTAAATAGTGTATTGGGCAACCTGCAGAACTACTTGATGTTCGTGTAACAGACAGACACAAATCTCTGGAAGAAGGTGGTGTAGATGCCATAAATGCAGGATGAGGTTTGGGTCCTTTCTGTGTGCTGCTTTCTTGGGGTGTTCTGTGGTAACTCATGTGGCTGTGTCCTGGAGGATGAGTGTTCTCTACACAAATACAGGCAGAAAACGCTGTCTGGGAAACTGAGCTTTACCTGAGTTCAGTAACTTGATCCAGAACAAAACCTCTGCTTTCTTTAGGCCTGACAGCTGCCAGGAGTGTGTTGCATAGAACACCTCCAACTAATGACAGGCTCACAGAATCTTTCTTGCCCTGACTTTTCAGTCGATTGTGATGTCTCTGTTTGATATCAAGCCTTGCAAGGAGGTCGCAGTGGTGGCTTCGTTGCACGTTAATGAGGTTTTGGATTCCCAGACCAAATGGTTGTAGGGAGTCAGAAGCTGCTGAAAGAAGGATGGAATTTTCTCTGGTTAATTACTACAGTGGCTAATAAGGCAACGTTATTTAATTATGTCCTCAGCTTGTCTGAGTTATAGATTTATGTTAGAGCAGCAGCTGCAGTTATGTTGAGCTTTAATACAACTTCACTGAACGAAACAGTTGGTAGAGAAGCTGCTGGTTTCCTGTCCTCTGTTGTGCTCCGGGAGTGGGACTTTGGTGTCCCCTCCTCGGTTTTCTTGGTGCTCTGGCACAAAAGGGCCATCTGTTAACATTGGCTGCTTTCTGGCAGATGTGTGGTGATCTGACTTGTAATGATCTGTTCACCTCAAGGGCTGCTGAGAAGTGATTCTATACCCGAGGTTGGAGAGGATGCTGCTGCTACGGTTGGCATGGCTGAAACACTCTCCGAGGAAGAACAGGACGAGCTAAGAAGGGAGCTTGCTAAGGTAAATGTCTTGCAAAGAGCTCTTAAACTGGTGGTGGGACTGAAAATCTGGGGTAATGCTGGCTTTGAACACACAGTTAATGCTTTGCATATTTACTCTGTGAGTGCCTGAAATCAGGTATGGCACTCCTGTGTATTGTGCAGAGGGAGAGGGAACGTGTCAAGGAGAAAAGAACAGCCAGTTCTAGCTCTGGGGAATGAAGCTAGGAGTGCTGAGGGTGCAGATCTTCAAGTGAGCTGCATAAATGCCTAACCTTTTTTTTCCCCCTCATCTGAGAAGGCTGTCAGAGAGAACGTGGTAGGAAGCCAAAACCAAGTAGTGTCTCAACTGGTGTGGAGTAATTAAGGCTGTTTTTCATGAAGGATGCTTCATAGTAACATCTGCATAGACACTGTTTTACTAACACCTAACCATCTGTTTTCATCCATAGTTCATAGAGCAGAGTTGTTTTAAGGGGGAGCTGCAGTAGTACTTTGGAAAGGACAGATATTCAAACCTGATACGTGCATTTCAGAAGTTGTCAGTCAAGCTTTATTGAGTTACCAGGCTTTTTTTCTTTTATTTCTGTAGCTCTGTGTGACTTTAGGACACTAATAAAAGACACTACCTTAAGCCTGAGGTTGGTAAACAAACTGTGACATAAGCACATTAAACATAGTCTTGGTTTTGGTAGTCTTGGCTGTTACCATTTCCACCCCTGCTCTGGGGGAGGTGCTCCTGTGTCTGGACCCAGCCCACAGTAACTGACCTAAGCTGCAAAATAACCTTTCTGTTCGAGCAGGGAGACAAAACTTGTGTATGGATCAGATATACTCTGACCTTCCTGATACTGGTCATACACTGGTGTCTCTTCAGACGTGGCAGGAAGATACAGGCTTGGCATTGCCCCAGGTTTGACCAAGCTTCAGGCTTCACATAGGCTAATGTTGTCTAAAGGTAATGGGTTTGGACTATACAGCCTTGTAGTGCATATTCCAGTACCAGAGCTACCTACAGGTAGATTACTTTCTTACTAGCTCTTGTTGTAGGCTGTTGAATTTCCCTTTTAGTGTTTAGAAACAACCGTGAGGCAAGGTTAAAAAATGTGTCAGCCCTCCTGTTACTGCTGCCTAGTGGATGTTTAATAAATACAGAGTTAAATGGCTGGCTACGTCGCACGTTAACTTACCTCTCATCAACTCTGCTGCCACAGGTGGAAGAGGAAATCCAGACACTCTCCCAAGTGCTAGCTGCCAAAGAGAAGCATCTAGCAGAAATCAAGAGGAAGCTGGGAATTAACTCATTACAGGAACTAAGGCAGAACATTACCAAAAGCTGGCAAGATGTTACAGCAACCACAGCGTATGTACCAGTTCATGACTCAGTCTCAGCTGCTGAGGTGAAAACTATGTCGTTCTTGTGCCTTACCTAAACCTTGTAAAATGGGGGGTGTGTGAAGAACAGGAAGTTAAGTTGCACTAAAACTTATCTGGATAAATCATCATAGATTTCTTTAAAGAAGGCCACTGTTCTCCATATCATCCTATGCAAAATAAGAATGATAGACCATAATATGGGCAATTCTACTGTGCTTTCTGTCTGACAGATCTGAGATACCAGGCTGTCCTGAATACAACAGAATACCCTTCTCTTCCAGGCTGAAAAATTGTAAACAGAGCTGATGCAGGAAGAGTGCAAAGTCTCAGTTAAGGCTCTTGTCTGTCAGTTTAAGGTCTGGAGTGAGCTGCCTTCTGCAATTCACAACTATGCAGGATGCAAGGGAAAGTACCTCAAACATTTTGTGGTGAAGACTAGTGACAAAACCATTCTGGATAAGATTTTAGACTCTAGGAACAAAACCCAGACCTCTGTTGGTTTTTTGTGTTTGCATAGTATTGTTTTGTGTGGTGATGGGTGGTGTTTGGTTTGGTTGGTTTTTTGTTTGTTTGATTGATTTTTGTGTTGGTTTCTTTTGTTTGTTTTTTTTAGCTCTACAATAGCAAAGAGCATCTGTTCTCGGGATGGGGTAGTAGGTGCAGGTTGATGAACTTCATCTGAGTCTGAGGTGGCAGAGATGCTGTAGCCAGAAGGGACTGCAGTGGCTCAAAATAACCTCTTTGGTAGTTTTGTCCATTTGACCCCCAAGATGAAGTATACCTCTGCCTTTGCTAGGAATTTCCCTGTGCTAAAAGGTTCCTTAGGTATTCTAGTAAAAGAATTACAGCCTTAATTTTGTTTGAACACAGGTACAAGAAAACATCAGAAACCCTGTCTCAGGCTGGTCAGAAGGCTTCTGCTGCTTTTTCATCCGTTGGTTCGGTCATAACGAAGAAGTTCGAAGATGTCAGGTAGGTTTCTTTAGCTCTTCCCAAGGAGCTGTGGTTTTGACTTAAGCGGGTGATCCCTGCAATCAGTTGACACTGTTAGCATGCCTAGCACTTGTAAAGCTTAACCTACCAAGAACCCTCTGCTTTAGGAGAGCTGAGTGACTTCCTGCCAAATGTGCTTGTATGTCCTCGCTGATGCACAAGAGTTCAGTGGTGTCTTTTCCACGTGCAAAAGAAGCCATGTATGCTTATTACCTCCACTGCTGCTGTTATTTTTCTGGTAGGATTGCAGGTGCCTTTGTGTGATGCACACAGCATTGTCATTTCTGTTCTCTGACTTCCTTAATACTACGTTTAAATAATTCATGTCTTTAAGTGTTTGTGGTCTGGTTTCTGTTGTTTGTTTGTTTGGTTTTTTCTTGTCGTGTGTGGATTCCTGTCAGGTGTGTCTTAGTTCTTTGTAAGCTGTTCTACCTCACAGCAGTGGCTTGATTTTATTACATTTTTAATAGACAACTGGCACTTGAAAATTCTTAAATATTGGCCTACAATGTATATTGACTATGTCTCAAAGGACAAGCCCTTCATGCAAATTAGGTAAGTTTGGTGGTCATTCCGTTGTGAGCTGCACGTGAAACTCTTTCTGGATGCAATCCAATCATATGCTTAGCTTACAATTCTTGGATTATGTAATTTTTAGTACTGGAACATGTGCAGCTACTTGTTTTGAAGAGTGGATCAAACTCCTTTTCCAGTTATTGGGCAAATAAAAAATATCACACGTTCTACCAGAATATTGCTGCCTTGGAAAGCAGTGTAATAAAATCAGCCCTCTTTTAAAGTGCTGCCATTAACCTCCTTTTTTTTTTTTTTTCTTTTTGAAGTCTAGTGAGAAAACACTTTGAGGTACAGCTACACAGTTACATATTTTTCTTCAGATTTATCAGAACTTCCTTTCTCTTTTTAATGCTTGCTCTGGCATTGTGCAGACTACAGGCATTTTCACATTCCTTTAGGTAAGATGGGTGCAAAAATTCTTTCTAAAACTAAGCATGTAGTCAGACTGTCTCAATTGAAATCTTAAAATAAGTTTTGTCTGTAAAAGGTAATTTCTTTTTTTTTTTTTTTTCCTCCAGTGTTAATGTAAACCTGAAGTTCTTTTAATGTCAGGGCAGCTGTTTCTTCATGTTCACCTGGTAACTATCCCAGAACATGAAATCTTGAGAATACATAATAATCAGTTTCCCTTCCTTGTAAGAAGGGAATCTGTTGAAATGATTCTGCAAGTTTTTTTTTGTAAAGAGAACATGACTTTGAGGTCAATGGCATGCAGAATTCCTCCTCTTTGTCTGTACAGTGTTTGTGCCTTGACAGAGTAGACTTTTTCCCTTCTTTGTGTCTATTACCATGGTTCTTATTATTGTGACTCTAATTAGATCACTAGAGTCTAAATGTAAAATAATTTCTCCATTCATTGTTCACAGTTCTCCCAGGTAAACAGTCTGTAACTTGGTGTCTGGAGCTGCTGAAGCAAACAGAGTATTTTAGTTACCTTGTCTGCATTGCCTTAGACTGCCTGGTCTAAGCAAATCTTCAGTGTTAAGTTTTCAGTAGTTAAAATCCCTGTGTAGCAGCTTCCGTCCATCGCCTCTCATCCCATCTCTGCACACCTCTGAGTCTGGCTTCATCTTTTCTGGACTCTCCCACTAAGCAGCTAAATACAGCAGGAGGATCTCTGTAAAGATGTAAGGATCTGGCTTCTAGAGTAAGAACGAGGAGACAGAGCCCCAGGAGCAATGCCTGGGCAGGAGATGGGCACAGGATGCTCTCAGAACTTGGAGTCTGAAGTGAGCTCAGTGTGCTCAAGTACAAGAATAGCAGCCTGTCTGAAATACCTCCCCTTTTGCTTCAGTAAGACAGAGGGAGCCTGGAAGGTGTGTCTATACTTTTTGGGTGCAGAGCTCAGCCGCTTGCTTAACAGGGTTCACCTCTGCTCCTCAAGGCTATGGCATTCCCCTGCTAGTATTAGACTTGCATTTGGCAAGGACAAGCACAGACTTATAGCTCTCTTCTGGCTTTGGGTATTTAATACCTCGAAAGAAGGGTGTCCTAATTACTCAGGTTGCTGGCTAGGTGGGTGTTGAGTACTCCTATCAGAAACTGGGCCAGTGGGAGGGAATGTAACGGTGCCGCAGGAGTCCACGTTGCTGGTGTGCTTCTTGGGGAGAATCATGGCAATGGAAATTCAAGGGTTTGTTATAAATTGAGGAGCAGCTGGGCTTAAAAAAAAAAAAAAAATAGTTGGAAGAATTCATGCTTGTCAAGATCTTAGTTACACTTAAACAGATTAAAAACCTTTGAGGCTTTTTATTTCACAAGGACCGACTTAATCTGGGGTTCACCCAGTGAATTCAGGTCCCAGGATTATATGAGTACTCAAGTGGTGGCTACTTTTAAGACCACACAAGTCTGAACTTTAGAAAGTTTTTGATGCCCAAGTTCTTTCCTGGAAGTGAGAATTGATGGGCCTGATACTCACTTGAACAAATACAGGTGCATTTTTGTTCTTTAACTCTTAACGTGGTGTGATTTCTTCTGTGCTGGACTATGTCCACATGGTCTGTGCTGCAAACATCACAGGCAGGTCTTCATTCTTACACTGCAAAGTGATTTTGGAGGGAGTTGTGAAAGGGACCAAGGCAGCTGGTGAAACTGGGAACTTGGAAAGTACTGAGATGGAGAGGAAGAGAGAGGACTGGTAGTGTGATGTCAAAGCATTATTGCTTCCTTTTTGCATTTGTCGCCTCTGCTTTTTGTTATGCTAAAAATGAACTTTGTTCCTTCTGAGGTTTCTCTTAATACCTTTACCCTCCTTCATAAGAACATCTTGAACCTGTGATGAGCCAGCCAGCCTTTGTAGGCAACTTCAGTATTATAAGCAGAACAGCAGTGGGACCAAGATACAACTCTCTACAAACTTCCTGAGCAACCATGTCTTTGCACTTCTCTCTCACTGCATCCATGTTTTGGAGCAGAAGTCCTCATCTTTGCCCTGTTCTGAGACTGCAGAACAATTTTCTTTGCTTGCTTTGGAAATTAGATGGTCATGGACTCCTAAATAGCATCGTGTATCAGCTGGAAACCTAACAATAAACAAAAGCAAATAGCTAGTGCTTATGAACTCTTATAGCCCTGTTTCCCAGGCAGGGACTATAGCATAACTTGATGGCCTAGTTAAGTTAGTGCTTTGGGGCATTCTGTCTGTTGTGAAAAGAAATACAAGTTCTTTTCTTTTTCTTTTCAAGGCTTAACCGTGTTTTTTTTGCAGTACTTGAAGAACAGGTGATTTGATTAGGAAGAAATTCTTCACTATGAGGGTGGTGAGACACTGGAATGGGTTGCCCAAAGAAGGTGTGGACACCCTGGAAGTGTTTAAGACCAGGCTGGATGAGGCTTTGAGGAACCTGGTCTAGTGGGAGGTGTCCCTGGCAGTGGGGTTGGAATGAGATGGTATTTAAGGTTCCTTCCAACTCAAGCCATTCTGTGTTAAATAAATCAATGGTATTTATCTAATCCAGTTTTCTTTCCACCCAGTGATAAAACTATATACTGTCTTATGGTGATGTTTCACAAAATGGATACTGAGTGTGTGTAATGTATTGTACAACAGCAAGTAAATCCTTCACAAATGTACAAACAGTTCTTCCATTAAATGATCTCTATGGGACTGAACTAAACTTCCCTAGACACCCATTAAAAGATCTGCACTAGGTTGTTGCTTTTCCGTGTGAGCAGGACTACAGATTGTGAATGTATCCAGGGAAAAGGAGGTAACTTTCACCCTCTGTAGCCTTGAACTTCTTGCAGGGTGAGGGCAAGTGGCTGAGCACGACTGAACAGAGAATCAGTATCAGCCTAGTTCTGTACTAAAACTTGGCACATAGCAAGACCAGAACTCAGAGCGATCCACATCCCAGCGAGGAATATAAATTACACTCCAGAAGACAATCCGTTTCTGTGTGCTCTGGAAAAGCTTGTGGAAGCCAAACCATCTGTGAAGATGAAACACAGCAGAAATGGGCTTGGGGAAGGGCATTACTGATGTGTCAGGACAGCATCTGGCCTTTGCCTGGCTGATGCCCAGTACGCTGTATGTACAAACCCACATTGAGTTGTGCATCTGCCTTAAGGGATCCTAACCTGAGGGGAACTTTTTATGTGTGGGTCGGTTTGTTTTAATCACTGTTTGCTACTGATGAGCCTCCCGAAAGAATGCCCTAAAACTCATTCTGCAATGAACATAGAACCTTTTTGCATCTGGGAATGTATCTTCCATTGGGCAGAAATACCAGCTGGAGATTTGGAGGTGCATCAAATGTGAGAGAGCCCAACCCTCTGGAAAGATATCGTAAAGCCCAGTCAAAATGTGACTTTGCAAACATAGTTCTGAAAAACTGTGATCATCAGTTTTTGTAGCTCAGTATGTGTGGCATTTGGCAAGAAATATTTAATATATAAGACTAATTTGTATCAAGGGTGAAGAGGAAATTTCTAGAATATGGAACTAAATTAGATTCCAGATGGTCTTGAAGTTACTTGGGAGCTCTTTTTAATCTATATCCAGTCACCTCCTCAGAGTAGATGTGCATTGTTACTAAAACCCAGTAACTGTATAGCAACGTCAGGAGGTTACAGAAATCCTCCTTGAATTTCAGAAGAGAAGTTTGAGGCTGGGACTTTCTCCTGCCCCCAGCATAAACCTGACTGGGAATATGGATTGATGTGACTGTTCTTGCTGGGTATTTTATACTGACGAGTAGATACTTTGTGTTGATGAGTATGGAAATCTTACACTGCACTGAAAAGGAAGCCACCTGAATGTAGGAATGGTTCTTTCAGAGGGAAGATAGTTTAATTGCGAAGATTCTTGAGTGTTCATTTTCTGCTTGATAGCATCAAAACTGTAAATGCAGCATGACTCTCACTGTTTGAGAAACTTACTGAGCAGACAGACAGCTGCAGCTGAGCAGAATATGTCCTTACCAGCATGGCATTTGAATCTTTCTAAAAAGGAGGAAAAAAAACCTGTTGCAGCTTTTGCTCTGATGTCCTCGTGCGGGTGCATGGCTGAGCGAGTGAGAAAAGCAGTTACTGAGTGAGACTGTTTGGCTGCTTAGCAAAGATAGCATCCAGAAGTCAGCTCTCTAAGCCATTTTCTTCTCAGTCTGTCACTTGAACTAACTTCTCGCTTTCTTTTTTCCTTAATGCTGGCACTTAGTATACGCTCCATACAGCATTCAATTAGCATGCCTATTATGAGGTAATGTATGCATAATCCAGCTGTTGGGTTTGTTTATTTTCACGTGTGGAATCAAATCGAATTGAACTTGGGTCAACTAACATAGATTTAAAGCAAAACCCCCAAGCCCACCCAACTTTGTAATGGATTTCCTGTACGAACACAGAGGATAAAATGTGTTTTGATTTCTGCTTAGCGGTGGCGGTTATTGCACATCTGGAATGTGACCGACTGCCCTGGTGCTTGGAAAACTATTAACAACTTTTCCCCTGCCTGTTAGAGCTGTAATGCTGCGAAGTGATTCCAAGTGTCAAAGGCAATAGCTTGGCATCTGGTTTAGAATAATGAAAGCTTGTAAAAAGTACCGTGGTTTTACAGAAAGTGTCTTGCTGACTGGGAGTGCTCACCTGTTTTCTCCCCTTGCTTGGTACCGTGTCCCTCCATCCCCTGAGAGAGTCTGGTTTGGTACAGATGTAAGTAGAGCTGTATGTATGTACACACACAGATGTCACTGTGTGCTTTCCCAGATGAAAAGGTGCTGCTCAGAGTGGGTGACCTACACGCAAACACCAAGCAAAGGGGGAAGAGAAGCTTTAGACCTCTTTTGAAAAAACCCTCCTGTCTTTTTTTTTTTTTTCTTTAAGTTTTAGTCCCTGTCCACAGAAGACAAGCATTTTCCACCTGTATAAAGGCAGAAAAGGTGTACAAGCTATTGCACAAACTGACAAAGGGCAGTGACAGCTGCTTGGAGCATTAAGCCACTCTTCTGACATTAATAACACACTGGCCTTCGGCACTGAAAATCCCAAGCTGTCCTGCTCTTCAGATGCAGAACTTGTCATTTGTGATCACAGCTGTCTCCAGCACTTGAAAGGCAAAGGGGAGTCTCCCTGAAATGGAACATGTTAGCAGAAAATGCCTCTGCAAAACACTTTGTTAATTGAACACGTAGCCTGTTAAATTAAACTAGTTTTCCTATAGCAGGTGAAAAGAACTCTGACAGGCTTTCTTCAGCAATAATGTCCTGTGCTAACCAGAAGTGATGGCAGGGCTCTTCTGAACAAATCCTTTCAGTCAGAAACCCGTTTGAAATCACTGGGCATAATAAGCTAAACCTAAAATACTTGGGAGTTTCCCCTTCCATGTTGTGATGAAAGGTCCTGTCACTGAGCCTGGCGATGCTTAATTGCCAAAGATGCAGGAGAACTGCAGCTTGAGTGTGTTTGGATTTTCGTTTTGTGCTACTTGGGGAGATCAAGATCGACACTATTTTTAGATCTAAACTACTTTTGGGCTACCCTGTAAACAAGGAAAGAGCCCTAGGCAAGCAGAACTCATGTTGACACTGCTTGTTTACTGGTATTTATAGATGAACCAGATTGGGTTTTAATTCTGTGGTTCCTTTGTTTATTTTCCTAGAAATTCTCCTACTTTCAAATCCTTTGAGGAAAAAGTAGAAAACTTAAAGGTAAGCGTTCCTGGAACGCCGTGGTGATGTGGAGAACAGACTGAGGTGGGCTTTGGGTGGCCTGGTGTTTAGTTATTGCCAAACTATTGAAGGTGCTTAGATGACATCTGTTTAAGTGCTGTGGAAATGCTTTCTCGGCCGAATCATTTGAGAGTAAAAGAAAATGGGCTTCTTGCACCTCCTACAGGAGGGTGCCTTGAACTGGAAGGACTAACAGCTACCTAACCTGCCCAAGCAACCTACTATTATGTATCCAAAATAGTCTAGGCTTTTTTTTTCCCTTCCTAAGGACTAGTATCCTAAACAGGAGAATAGCTTGGGATGTGTCTCGTATTTCTGGCATAAAATAAGCAAGGCCTTTTGTACCTTAATTTAAAATTTACTCCCAAAAGCCTGAAGTGCCAGAAACGACCATTAATAGCTTCAGGTTAAAAAAACAACAACAACAACAAAATTCACTTAAAATAAATCTAATGCATGTAACTGGAACCAAATGTGGCTGTTCTCATGGGCACATGGAAGAGGGTTGGATGCACGCACGTGATAGCATGGGGCAGTAGGTTCCCTGGCAAACTAACTGGTGTTGACACTCCTGCCCTCCCACAGGGTGTATCCTTTAGAGGGAAATAAAGAGGGAAACACATGACCTGGAGCAAGTTAAACAGTTGCTGTGCTCCACTGAGGGCCTCAGGAATTGCTGTTGAGACTGCAAACTGTTCAAGCTTCTTTCTGGAGCAATAGAGGAATGAGTTAACTATGAATCTTTCAAAGCCTAGATGGCTTGAAAGACTGTGTCCCTGTAGCCCTTCTTATCTGGGGTTGTGTCAGTCCCCAGACTGCCTGGGATCAGGGCTGCTTTGTGCACCACGAAGTCCAGGGGAGACTCCTGTGTTCATCTGCTGGTGGTGACTGTTCTCCACTCGATACTTAAAGACCTGTCTTTAGAGTATTGTGGCGGTAGCTCAGTCCTGGAGAAGCTGCTCTGCGAAGGGTTATTAAGCTTTCTCATGCAGAGGGACTGGTTTTATACAGTTAAGCACGTTTGGAATGCCAGGTAACTGCAGTTTGTGTTGAGGCTGTCTTCTGTGTTCCAGTCTAAAGTTGGAGGAAGCAAACCAGCTGGGGGAGACTTCGGAGAAGTTCTCAACTCTGCCGCCAATGCCAGTGCCACAGAAACCATTGCGGAACAGATGCAGGAGGAGACCCACTGAGATGGCTGCCTCCGTCCTGCTACCCACTGCCAGATGCTGCAAGCAAAAAAAACTAAGCACACTTGTAACGTTCTTTGCGCTCTTTCCACCAGATGTGCTTTTATTTAGCACGTAGCTGTTTTACCAGATTAACTGATACCAAGCTTGTTCGTGGGTTCGGAATATTTTTGAAACTAAAATATATTGTTTGGGGTTTTGTGTGGGAAGGGGAGTTTTTATGCCTTTCAAGCATTTAAAGGAGTTACCTGTAATTTGAAGTCAACCTTTAAAATACAGCAATGCAAAAAACCCTCTTTTGAGAAGTTAATTATACTCTACATATACTGTGGATACATGATTTCTTTTGAATCTGTAACTACTGCTCAACTTAGTGATTACCAATCTCCTGCTGCTGCCAAACTGAAGCTTGTTACTTCACTCCCTTGTGGTTATTTCAGCTAAGTGTTGCCTGCATGGGACACTGGACTAGGAGCATCACTCCGAGCTAACGAAAGGACTTCTGCTCCAGCAGGCTCGAAAGAAGACACCCGTGGGTAGGATCCTACTATCTTATGAGCATGTTGCGCATACAGCAGAGGCAGAGAGGGTAGCACATAACATCTGAAACTTCCTGATTCGTCTGTGGATTGTCCATCTAGGAAGCTTCTGACCGTTGTCGATGGAAGCAGGAGGCCTGGTATAGTGCTGGTTCCATTCAGCTGAATCGCTTTCAGCCTTGGGTTTTGTAGGTGCTGTTAACGTGGCACGATGCACTCTTCTGAACTCTGGATGGGGCGTGAGTCGACTCCTCTGATCTCACCCGTGGCGGTGTCACCCTTACGCTAGCAAAAGCACCGACCTGGAGAATAAGCCTAAGCACTAAAGTGATTCTTTTTTCAGGCAGCAAGAGAATTGCTCTCAAAGGCTAACGGCGTTTCCCTTGTAGGCTGAACATCCAAAACATCTGCTACACCACCTCTTTTACATGCTAAAGGCCTGTATCACTGGCACCCCATTCCTGGCGAAGACCCCAGAAATCTGTTTTGAGAGGTGCACAGGATCGTGCTGCAGCACAGCTCTCATACAAGATCTGTTCTCCTACGTGTTGCTTTATCTGATGTATTCTTTAAATTCCTTGTATTGTGTGTTTCTGGCACACTGCATCGTAGGGTTAGAGCTTTTGGCAAGTGTTCTATCACCGTGCTTAGAACTGGAAATAAATGTGGAAGTATGGGTGTGAAATCCATGAAGCTTCAACTGCCACAGGTATCTGGAGGGGAAAAAAGTTGGCTCTTGACAACCCTGGTAGCATGTCAGATGTAGTATATATGCTGAATTACACATGAGAAGCTTAATAAAAATCTGTGAGGAACATATTGTCCTGTGACTGCAGAGGATTTATATAAATAAGATGTTTTTTCTTCCTGATGGGAGCAACCCTTTAAGCTGGGTTGCAAAGCAGACAGGTGTACGAGGGGGAACCTGTGGGGGTGAACTGGGCCTTTCTGGAGAAGACCAGGCCCAGGCTGACTTCTAGCAGCTTACATGACTTTAAACTACCCTGATGATGCTGGGAAACCCCTGACAGCTCCTCTGAGGCAGGGACTAGAGACTCAAACGATGTGTGGGTGTGGGTCAAAAAGCCACATGGGTCAGGCATAGGGTCACTTTTTTAGGACCAAGTTGCTGCACTCCTGGTGCTGTGACATCCTATGGCTCTTGGGTGGCAGCAGCTGGCACCCCTTTGCTGTTCCCTGGGCCAGGGCTGCTCCCAGCTCTACTCTGTGGGGACACTGGGCTCACCCATTCCATGGCCTAGAGTGCGTGGCTGTGGGCGGCTTGCCCTGTGATGTTGGAGGAGCAATGGGCTCCTGTGTCGAGGAAGGCCAATGGTCGCCTGGGGTGCATAAAGAAGAGTGTGTCCAGTAGGTTGAGGGAGGTGCTACTCCCCCCCTGCTCTGCACCAGTGAGATCACATCTGGAGTGCTGTGTTCAGTTCTGGGCTCCCCAGTTCAGGAGGGACAGGGAAATACTGGAGAGAGTCCAATGGAGGCTACAAAGATGATGGACTGGAACGTCTCTCTGATGAGGAAAGGCTGAGAGCCCTGGGGCTGTTCAGCCTGGAGAAGAGAAGCCTGAGAGGGGATCTTACGAATGTTTACAAATCTCTGCAGGGTGGGGGTCAAGGAGAAGGGGCCAGGCTCTTGTCAGTGGTGCCCTGGGATAGGA
>WTSP01026324.1:0-24571 GCA_025331215.1 Actenoides lindsayi
CCTGCCCCCCTGAGGCCGCTGTCGCTGCGCGGAGGGTGCGGTTGTGGAGGGGCCGGGCCGGGCCGCGGGCCGCTTGGTAAAGGCCGCGCTCTTTTCCTTGTGGTTTTGTCCCATTGAATTCCCACGTGTGTCTCTCTCTCGCTCCTGCTTTCTGCCAGTCTGGGAAGTCGGTGTTGGCCAACTTCGTTTCGGAGAGCAGCGAAGGGATTGGCAGCTACAGCCCCACGCAAGGCGTAAGGTGAGCAAAACCTCCTGGCACGTTCGCCGCCCCAGCCACCCGACAGTCGCTTGCCCGCAGAAAGCCCAGCTTTCTGGTTGGGGCAGCGTGCCGAGTGACGTTGCGTTGTCTGCCCGCTCCTTTGCACAGGATCCTGGAGTACGAGAATCCCAGCTTGAACGGGAGCAGCAAGGGAGCTGGGTGTCGATTTGAGCTGTGGGATTGCAGTGGGGATCAAAAGTAAGGCACTGCCGTTGTTACTTCCCCCGTGTTCCTTAATTCATAATAGTTCCGTTTACACAAGATCTTCCTACTTGAGGCCTAAAACCAATCACCACTTTGAGATGAGGACTATTCCCAACTCTTTCCCTTTACTCTTACTCTTTGTGGGTTTTTTTATAGTTTAAAGCATCTGATCATTGGTACTCTGTGCCATGATCCCAGCAGCCACTGAACTTTGTTTTGGGTAAGAACTGAGTGTAACAGTAAAGTCTGTAACTCCTGGAATTAAGTTACAGGTAGAGGAGGCAGAGGCCCACTCTGTCATTGCCTTTTTATCCTTGAAATTATTATGTGAGTGGCCTTCAATCAATGTATAATATGATTGAGGCCTTAGTTTCCTAAAGGTGCAACTGAGAACTGGACAGAGCCATTTTTAGAGAAAAAGTTTAAATAAGCATGTGACCAAATACCACACTGTCAGCATATCATGGGACCGGCTACTATAAGAGGTAAGTCAAAATATTTGGTATCTGATGGATCACTGGCAAGATTCCTAATGTTACAATAAAGGACTGAAATGTGGTTTTGAGGAGGGAAGAAGAAAACTTGAGGAAGTTTGAGTGCCTGGTTCTGTTTTCCAGCAGTCAGTCTTACCATTTTCCACGCATCTGTTTTTCAAGGTTTGAGACATGCTGGCCAGCGCTGATGAAAGACTCTCATGGAGTAATAATAGTCTTCAATCCTGAGCTGCCCAGTCACCTGAAAGAAATTGAGATGTGGTACTCCTGCTTCGTGCAGCAGCAGCCACTGCTGGATGGTCAGTGTCTCCTCGTTGCCCATCACAAACCAGGCGGCGCAGGGGACACTGACAATCTGTCCTTGGGTAAGAGGATGGAAACTTGGATCTGTAGCTCAGATTGTATTGTTTTATTTTAAGAAAATGTTCATACCTTATGGCTTGCATTTTTCATTTAAATCGACCAAAGTGCACAAAGTAGAGTGCTTCTCACAACTACAAATAACGAATTTCAGAGGTGATCTAGAAGGTGAGTGATATTCCTGTCTCACAAAAGGCAAAGTAAAGGCAAGAAGAGTTCCAGTGACTTCCCTGAGGTCACACAGTGAGTATGCAGCTGGGCCAGGAATTAGAACTCGTGCCGTATTTCATCATCACGAGTAGTTTGCTTCTTACCTTGAATTTCATCTTTTTGTTAACTGACACTTTTGAGGCATTTCAGCCTGCTTTTTATCAATCTAAAGTTGAAATAAAAGGCCAACATTCTTCCTCCTAAAATGAGTAATAGGTACCTTATATACCACAAAGTTATCTGTGGCTGTTTACACAAATGAGAACACGCCATCCCTCTGGGCAACCTGATCCAGTGCTCAAACAAATACATATTTATTATAAGAATTAATATATTAATACATATTTAATATAACAGTATCGTACTCTGAGCAACCTGCTGTAGTGGGAGGTGTCCCTGCCAGTGGCAGAGGGGTTGGAACGAGGTGATCTTTAAGGTCCCTTCCAACCCTGACAATTGTGTGATTCTATGCCATAATTTTGAAGTAATCAAAGAATGTCACATCACTTTAGTAGTAAACTTGCAATTTGGTGCTGGATTGTTTGATTCTGCCTAAGTGCATCTGAGAGCAAACCCAATACTTTAAGCTTTAATACTAATGTTGGGAAAATTGAACCTAGCAACAAGTTGTACTTGTTTGGAGTGTTAAGAAGCTATGATGCATTTCTTGTTCACGTGTTCTGTGTCACCTGGGGTATCAACCCCTGGGTACTACTGGATTCCAAATGACTCCAGTATGAGCTGTCCCATGACCTTGATTGTGAATATTTCTTTTATTAAAGGAGTATACCTTATTATTTTTTATTTACCTTCACAGCTTACCCACTGAACAAGCTCAAACTAATACATTCCAACTTAGAAGATGACCCTGAAGACGTTCGGATGGAATTCATTAAATACTTCAGAAACATCATCACCTTAATAAATGAGAGCAGAGAGCGGGAAGAAATGTCAATTATCTCCTAACATTAAAAGAAGAAAAAGGATTATTTTCACTTTGTAAGCTATACTGGCCTGTGAACAGGCCCTCACAACGAGAATTTGCCAGCCTATAAACACTTGAGCCTATAAACAAGTGCTGACATCAGATGAACTCTGGTGCCAACGGGGTGGCTGCGCATCCAGGAATGTGGGTAACTGTAGCTGCACTTTGGCTTCATCTGGCATCAGAGGTACAGGAAGGTATTGTTTAAAATGTTAATGTGGACCAAAAGATAAAGGTTTGGGTTATCTCTTTGCTTCAGAATCCCTTTTTGCAGAGGTGCTAAGAGAAGAAAGCCTGACAGAACAGAAGATTTGTGGGGTTCTGCTGGAGCATCTGAGTAAGGTGCTCGTGTTAGCTGCGTTCCTGGAGAAGCTTTTGGAAGTCAGTACAAACTGGCTGGAATAGAGATCTGAGAAGTGCTTGTGGGGTGGAATCCACCTTTTTATGTTCCAAGTCCTCCTTATCTTTCTGTCCAGCATCTGAAGAGAGCACATTGCAGAGCTATTTCCTTGGCAAGGCAGAGGTGGCTGCAGTCGTTCTCAGGGCTAGTTTTTTTTTTATTCCAACAAAGGAAACATCTTGTTGGGGACAACGTTCAGGTCTCTGGAAGGAAAAGAATTGAAATCTCAGTATAGTGCAACACTTGGACCTGTGTTGGGAGCTCCAATAGAGAAAACAAAGTTCCTCATTCTCCAGAGAGGAAAAGCTGTTTCAAAACTTGTATTATTGTTCCCTGTTGCATTGAAATAAGTGGTCTCATAGAAAATTCACTTTCTGATTTGTTTGGTTTCCACTCATCTGTGTTCTTAGCGTGTTTTGCTGTGGAAGACATTTTTATGCAACATGCAGTACTAAGGTAATAAACCCATTTTTTTAAATGCATTGTTTTGGGGTGTGCAGCCATGTTTGAGCTATAGCTGGCTTACATTTGTTAACTTGTCCTCACCCCAACATTGTCTTTTCATAAACATCCTTTATAGAAAGTATGTTACAAACCAGGAAGTACTTGAGGTAATTTAGTTCAAGACAACAGCTTGGTTTTTTTCAGTGATCTAGGTTAATTAGTCTACTATTTTTCCTATTTTCATAGTTCATTCTTTTCTGAAAATGAGTAGCCTGTCCTTGTGCAAATATTCTGTTTTCCGAGATGACAAGAAGAGATGCCTCAAACATCTACTCAGTTGTTTACACATCTTTTTCCTGGCCTTCCAAGAGTGTGCAATCGGGGCTTTCTCCAGGGCTTTGTCTGGGAAGCTCCAGTGAGAGCAGAGGGCAGTCAGGGTGTATGCTACCAGCAGCTGCTGTTGGCTGTAGCTCAGGGCTCATCCTGGCCTCCTCACAGATGCCCACGGGTCTCAAGGCAAAAAATGGGCACTCCCTTTCTTTTGTTAGTTCCCTTCAATGAGATTCACTGTAGTGGTGTAACAGTGATGGACTGTAGCAACTCAAAGTGAATTATTTTTATTGTTGCTTTCAGGTAGAAGATTTTTCAGTTATTTTCATGTACTGCTTGAAGCACTTCTACAACAAATCAACAAACACATTGATGGAGTCTGAAAGCCCCTTCATCCCTGTTGTGTTTTGTACTTCCTTGGGTATTTTTCATTATTAAGCCTTATTTATTTAAAACACAGGCACTTGAGGTGAAAGATTGAAAAAAGATCTTTGAGGGCCACAAAAATGATCTGAGGGCTGGAATCCCTCTGCTGGGAGGCCAGGCTGGGAGAGTTGGGGGTGTTCAGTCTGGAGAAGAGAAGGCTCTGAGGAGACTTTCTGGGGGCCTTTCAGGACTTCAAGGGGCCTGTCAGAAAGATGGGGACAGACTTTTTAGCAGGGCTGTTCTGACAGGACAAGGGGTGATGGTTTGAAACTAAAAGAGAGAGATGTAGATTCAAAAGAAGGAAGAAATTTGTTACACTGAGGGTGGTGAGAGCCTGGCCCAGGCTGCCCAGAGAGGTGGTCACTGCCCCATCCCTGGAACCATTCCAGGTGAGGTTGGATGGGGCTCTGAGCAACCTGCTCTGGTTGCAGATGGCCCTGCTCAGTGCAGGGGGTTGGACTAGATGACCTTTGAAAGTCCCTTCTGTGATTCTATGATCTCAGAACAGTTCCAAGTTGTAAAACTAATGACTACAAACAACACACCAAAACATAGTGACTGAGGCTCATACTTGAGAGAATTACCATCCCCATGATACACTGGTTTGTGCAGGTTGGTACCAGGCGTGTGGCATGTGAAGTTTGTGCACACAAATAACCTGCACTCTTCTTGGATGCTTGATTTGCTCGCAGAATTTGCTGCCCCAGTTCTTTTCATAGGCTACTGGCTCCTATTCTGCCATAAAAGCTGAAAGCTCCACTCTGTTCTGGGAGGAAAAGAGGGTGGTACTGAAAGAAAACATCAGTGAGGGGAAGAACACCAGGAAAATACAAAAAAGCAAGCAGTAAGAGATGAAAAGAAGAAGTTGGAGGCGAATAGCGGGAGGTTGGCATTTCAACATCTACATTTTATTTATATGACTTCTGAAACAATCAGGCTTTATATGTTTGCAATCAGTGTCATAGGGTGGTCTATTGGAGGCAGTTATTGGAAAATTCACAGTCTAACTAGAGAACAAGTTTTTTACATGCTGCCTTAGATTATTTTTTCCTTGTTGCCAGCTGCATGGTGCTGGAGCCAATTTTTAAGATATACTGCCTTAATAAATTCAGTTTTTCCCAATAGCAACATTATGATACACACTGGTAAAGAGTGGTGTGAAACCCACCAGATATTTTATTTGCCATGTAAACTAGTATTTGGGTGATTCCAGGGTTGAAAAGTCAATGAACTCTCCTCTTCACCACCTTGCTTTATAGAAAACATTAACCATGGTCTTACTTTAAACACACAAAAAAGGATATAAATTACAGATATCTATATGCTGCAACACATTGTTCATTAGAGGAGAAAAATACTATTAGACAGAACCAAAGACAGATCCACAGACTTTGACTTCATCATCCAGAAAGGTCATAATATGTAATAAATGTGGAACATCCTTCATAAAATCTGGCCAAAAGATTCATTTCTGTGCCCGCTGAAGAACAAAGTAAATGCATAGACCCAAACAAATCTAATCCTTTGGACTGGAGAAGGTAACAGAGAAAGTTCAGAAGTATCAGTTATTCATGATTTATGAAAGAGGTCAACAGAGACCCCCAGTCAGAAGGGGGCAGGAGAACGCCAGATGAACATACCTCATGTGTCTGCCCCTGCCCTTCACTGCTGCCTTCCCCGTGCTACCCGTAACTGCAGAGCTTCAGACAGCACCAGAGCATGGCCTTCCTCAGGGCAGGGCTGTGCACTCAGTCCTATTTGCTGGAAACGATGTGGTCAGTAAGGGACTGTTCTATGGCTCTGACTGTTCCTCTGCTTGTGAGTGCAAATTGCCCAGACATGTGTAAAGGAAGCTGGGAACATGAGATAATCGGCCACAAGTGACGCGGAAGTCAGTTGGCAAGCCAAGGGTTCAGCTAGGAGTGAGAACAATTCAGGAGCAGAAGATAACTGGTCTCCCTGCCGAGGGGAGACCTCCTCGCTCTCAACAACTCTCCAATAGGAGGTTGGGGTGAGGTGGAGGTTGGTCTCTTCTCCCATGTAGCAAGTAATAGACCAAGAGGAAATGGAAGCCTCAGGTTGCACCAGGGGAAGTTTAGATTATATTAAGAAAAATTTTTTCCCTACAAGGGTTGTCAAGGCCTGTCCCAGGCTGCCCAGGGCAGTGGTGGTGTCCCCATCCCTGGAGGGGTTTCAGAGCTGTGGGGATGTGGTTCTGAGGGACATGGTTTAGTGGTGCCCTGGCAGTGCTGCGTTAATGGTTGGACTTGATGACCTTGAAGGTCCCTTCCAACCAGAACCACTCTAGGATTCTATGATTCTCTAACAGCAACTCCACAGCAAGAGCACTCTATTCTTCCACACTGAGGACCTTACCAACATGCCTGGAAGTTTGGAAAGGCTTTTTGGATGACCTTTCTAAGAAACAAAAGAGAAGGCAGAGAACCAATCAAGTCTGTCAGTTCCTCCAAACACATGTAGCCTTGTCTAGATGTCCTCAGTCCCTTAGAGTGAACAGTTCATGTCCCCTCCTTATTCTGTCAGCAGCCATGTGCCCCCAAACTTCTGCTTCATGTGAATGTGCACAAATTGGATGTCTCCGAGTTCTCTGGCCCTTTCCATGGTTCCTCATCCATACTGGAATTCAGTGGTTATTTCTTCCAGTGGTTTTTTCTGCATTGTCATGGTCTGGGGAACTGAGGCTGGAATCAGGGGCACAGAACATTTCAAATATTAATTAATTCACATACATTCAGCCTCCACAGTGCAGAATCCAAAGACTCCAGGATCCGCCAACTGCGCAGTGAGAAAACAACCTGTTACTTAAACAGGAGTTATTCAGGTGCATTGTTTTGTCACTAGGCACTGAGTGTTGCTAATCCTGACAACTTACATCACTGGTGTATTTGTGATGTACAGCAAGTATTTTCAAAGCTTTTTTGCTGTATAGTTACTAAAAGGGCTATAGCTATAGGTGAGCTCTACTCAAGTTCACGCTCATCTCCCATGAAAGTAGTTGGTACATCACTGCATTGGACAGTTGACCTATCTGACAAAGGGTCAGCATGGACATCTGAGAGGGAGCAGTCAGAATCAGAACTCTGCAGGGCTAGAAAGATAGAACTGTAAGACTTCAGGATCATAAATAGAAAGTTAATGGCTGTGGCTACCTTGCAGGCTGCTGATTTAAGACATTTAAGCTCTTCAATTATACAACAGAGTTTGCTCAGGTTACCTCTTAGAAAGCTGTTTTCTGCACACACAGAACATTATGAAGCCAATAACTACTTGTGATGTTGAAAACAGTTACAGGCACTGCAATCCAGATGTGTGGCTTCCAGGGTAAAAATCATACTTGTTTACAACCAAACTTTGGGAGTAGCAGCACAGCTGAATGAAATACATTTGGACCTTACCAAAAAAATGCAGCTTTTCTTTCAAGTCGTATAATTTGAAGGCCAGGCCTTTGGTCTCAGATGGTCTCAGCAGTATTGTTCGAATGGACACAATAGACATAAGAAATCCTGTGTTCCTATTCTATTATTGCACTGCCAAGTGACTACAAGGAAGTCACGTAGGCCACCACATTTAAGAGTGCCCAGCCATGCTGTGTTTTTGCATGCTCAGTTTAAAATGTGTAGGGTGCTGATGTGCAGACATTTTAGGAAGCAACTTCTAGAAGATATCCAGGACTTCTTAGAATCAGATCTTCAAAGACTCAGCTGTTCAACAGGAGTACGTTGCTCTGGAGGTCACTTGTGAGTATTTCCTCTTACCACTTCTCCAGAAAGCCTGCACTGGTGGAATACTTCAATAGTGCAGCAAAGATTCCCCAAAAGATCAGCTGACCTTGTTGAGAAATTGCCTTCCCCAAGACACTAGAAACACTCCAACAGTAACTCTCACAGCTGGTGTCAGCACTCCTCACACACAGAGAGGCACTACTGCACTTGTCAGTAACATTTACCACGTGCTCCTGCTCCAAGCAGTTTAGGGGATTAAGTCACGTGTACAAAGTAGGCCTGTTGTCAGTCCAGGTGTATCTTTTTGCACTGATCCATCTTATGTTGTTTAATTAGGACAAGATTCCCTCTTGAGTGACCAAGGTTTAGGTATAACCAGATACCTCATAAAGGCACCTGCTTAGACTTGGCTGAGAATTCATCCTCAGAAAAAAGCTCTCTCCACAAACACCAGTAACTGGAAACCTCTTACCTCTTGCTGTGATGGACCTGGCTTTTGTGCAAATGGCACACAGGTTTGGTCACCCGTGCTCAGAAAGCTACACTGGATCAGAAGAAGGCCACCTGAATGGCTGAAGAAGAAAGAAACAATTGTAAGGGGAGCGTTTGTTTTTTTCACTCAAGCAGCAAAGGGAGAGAGGGCATGGGCTTGATTCCTGACAGTGCATCACAAAGAAAGAAAATGGGACTACACTGACTTGGACATAAGATAACAGGAGCAATCACCAGAGCAAGGAAGCTGCTGCTAAAAGGCTGGACCATTCTAAGTTACACAGAAGTAAATATAAGGCACTCTCATTATCTGCTTCTTTTGCTTATTCTCCACCTTCCTCTGCCCCTCCCCCTCCCCCTCAGCCTTGAATTTTAGGAGGAAATAATTTGACCTTGAATACAAGGTGACCTTTTATTTAAGCTCCTTTTTTTTTCCCCTCTGAAAGAGACAAAACGTAGGAGAAACTTAATATTCAGGCTTACATTCTCTTTCTGTATAAACTAAACTAAAAGACAGCTTTGGCACAATAATGTGTGTGAAGGAACCAGGCACTAATGACTCTACTTGGGAAACTGAAGAAGGTTTCTAACAGTGAGAAAAACCTACCTGGTTTCAGAACAGGGCTTAATAAACAGTTTGTGACAGAGTGTGACTGGACTTGATCGTTCTAGTCCCTCTGTTAGGAAAACAAGAGGCTTCTTTCTTTTTTATTTATGCCGCTATGTTTGATTGATGTATTTTCTCCAGAGGTGACAGTGAACCAGAGAATTGGCTCCAAACTGCCTTGAACTCTGAGAAGCTTGGGTTCTGCTTCCTACTCTCCAGCTGGAGATCAGCTGAAGACACAGGTTGCACTTATACATACGCAGAGGAAGTAAAGCAATTTTGTCAACTCAGAAGGAAGATAATGCAGATTTTCTCACGTGAGTCTCACTTGAGAGAGCACTGTCTTAGGACTGGCACTGGGGTTTGCTTGCATAACTCTCAGACAGGAACAAAAAATGCCATCTGTTTTGCTGAGTTCCATTGTCTCTTCCTCCCTTTGTAAGGAAATGAAAGCCTGTTTCTCTACTAGTTCCATGAAATCTATCTGAATCCTGGTAACACGTCTCTGAGAATTTGCTCAGAGGGAATAACAGACCAGGGTACACCCTCCATTGCTATGTTACTGTTCCATGAGTTCCAGACAAAAGCATTTATTGTGGTTTGGCAATAACCATCTATTTCTAAAACCCTGGGACTGCATTGTTCTGTTCTTGTCAAAATCTGATTTAGTACCTAAAGGCCCAGATTGCAGGGTTCATCTTTTTAGGAAGGATCTTCAGGCTTTCTAGACTGCTGGGGTCACCTCTCACAGCCAGGAGGACCACTTAGAGGAGTCACAGCAGAGCTGACTGTGAAGACCAGGCCCTCAAAGAAGCAAAAGGTCTGCCCTCCAGTGAGTATTCCAAGATTTTTATTCTGACCTAGGTTACATGGTAATACTCCAGAAACTGAGCAACCCACTGCCAGGCCCGTAATAACAACAATGCTGAATCATTAAATAAAGATACATCTTAGGGAAAAGTATTGTTTAAGGCCCCAAAATTGTTTTGCTGTGTTTGGTATTCTACTAATGGTAGGCAAGTTTGACTGGAACTCCTAATGATATCTAGATCTTGCAATCTTGCTTATCTGTATCTAAGATAATGAGCCTGGGACCTAAACAAAGCTATTATGAGGCCCCTCTTCTGCTCAGAATGGTGTATCTTTAGTTTTAAAGCAGATCATTAAAAGTAATCTCTAATGAAAACTCCATCTGTTTTCCATTGAGCATACACTTGGCTTTTTTTTTCTTTTTTTCTTTTTTTCTTTTTCCATTTTTTCCCCCTAAGGTTGTATGAAGCTTTGTAGCACACAGTGCTGACACCTTCACAACAGAATAGGACAAGCCAACCCTTGATGCAGTTCTTTTGTCCAGGGAAGTTAATTATTGGGTGTATCTGGAGCTGTTAGCATAAAGCTGAACCTTTGGACCTTTCATTTCTTTCACATCTAGGAACTAGAGAGAGATGTACAAATATGGCAGTGGTGTAATAAATCTGAGGTCACGCAGACCTGCACAGGTCTGAGTCTGTGGACCATAAAGGTTATTTTACAAAGTATTAGCAATAGAAGCTATAGTTTGCCACTCTGTGCTCTCTTCTCTACTCAGCTAAATGGGGATTTCTGTGTCCTGTTAAGACACATGGTCTGGGACACAAAGTTGAGCCATTGTGATCCCTACGGGCACTCCTATAGTTTTCTACAACATAAACCTTCAGAAGCCAAACAGATACACATGCAGTTTCCATTACTAAATAGTTCATTTACCAGTTCCAGAAAAACCTAGTAGATAAACAAGCCTTTTATGGTAAGTGCTGTTGGAGCCCAGTTTCCAACAGACTTGTGTCTTAAGGATTTACCCAAGTGTAGATTTTCAGTCCTCTTAGAAGGGTCTTCCTCCCTTAGTCTCTATACAGACATGGCTACCTAGAGTAAGGAATTTTTTAGGAATTTCCTAACTTTCAGACTTCTCTGATTCTATCAAATGTCACAGAAAATGGACAATGGCTTAAGAAAGAACTGGTGAGATAAACAAGCTGCCACACAGGTAGATAGTATATTCTTAGAGTCAGGCTAACAGTCAAAGTTAAGTATGAAGGTGGAATAACATGGCAAAGAGATCCCTAACAGCACTTGTGTGGTGAGCAGGGATGTGTGTGAGCTTCTGTTCTGGTGATACAAGCATATGCAATGTGACTGTGGGTTGCTCTTTGTTACATCATTTGTTAAAATTTAATATTAAAAAAAAAATAAATAAAAAGTCAGGACATTCATCCCCAACCATCTGCAGCTCCTGTTAGACTCCTGAGACTCCATCAGATTTCCTTTTTCTTTTACACCCAGACACCATTGGCCAATATCCATCATCCTGCCAGTTAACAAAGACTTGGAAGACTTTGGCATAAGTTCCAGGCTCTGTCTGGCTTCCTTTTGTCAGGCCTGAAAGGGACTAGAAAACAGGAAAGCTCCCTCCCAATCCCAATCTGCCAGGCACAGGGGAGATTCCTGGGTGATGGCTGCCTGCCACTTGCCCTCCCCCCAGGGACAGCCTGAGGCTCCGAGGAGGAAGGGGACCAGTGTGGAAGATGATGAGTTTGGCCAGATTCCACTCCAGTTATCTTTGGCTGCTGACATGTTTTCTTGGGGACCAGGATGAGAATTTTTCAGAACTCATTCTCATCTAAAGAATCTGAAGCACCCAGCATCCAAGCCTGGCTGCTCAGCACTGACACATGGGGCACTTCATAATACATAATACAGGGATACTGATTCCAGCTGACAAGGTCTCCTTCAGGAAAAGCTCCACAGAAAGAGCAACCACAGTCCCCAAATTTGGGTTTAAAATTTCCATTGCCATCTTTTCTGAGACCTGTCAGAGATCCAACTCAGATTCAAGGGCTTCATCTGCCATTATCAAATACAATGAAGAAATCTGGCTACTTTGCAGCAGAAGTTGAGTGAGCCCTGATCTATAGCTCTTGTTCTGTTCTCACATGACAGCTCCTTTTTAACCACAAGCAGATGCCACCTTTCACACTGGCACACGTGAAGCTGAACACATCAGACTTCATCTGATCTTCTTCTTACCATCTCGTCTGCTTCTTGAATTATTGCCCTCCCTCTTCACACTTTTCATTTTTAAATTAATTGTTCATTTACATTAAGCAAACTAACCTTGCAGAAGATTAAAAAGACAGTGAGAGAGACTTCCAGAGTTGTCTTACTTACAGGACTGTTCTCAAGATGTAAGCAGAAAATTGGACAGGTGTCATTTTTCTTTACTCTTTGTAATTTAAAATCTATCAAGGAGGTTTGAAAGAAGCAACTGTGATTTTTTTAAAAAACCTTTTTCTTAAATCTGCTGACATTTTCTAATAGCCATATAACCATTTCTTAATCTAGAGGAAGAGAAAGTTACATTTCCAATGTAAAAAATAAGCAGAGGGTTTGAATGGCTGCTAGGGTTATTAATTCAGAGGAGATGATGATAAGATTAATCAGTTGTGTTATACAAGTCAAATGAGTAAAATCAAGATGGACTTTTACTGTCAGTGAGAGTGAGAAGGACGTGAAAGAAAAGTTAGCTTTGCTGAAGGTACAGAACCCTGGCCCTTTCCATGGAACTCAAGGAACATTACAGTTTCCCAGGTCAGACCCCAGGAAACCCCTGTCAAACAATATGAAGCTTTGACTGGATGTTATCCACATTTGAAAGATCAACATGGATGGAACAGGGAAAGACTTCAGGCCTCTTATTTAGTACAAACAAGCTAAAACGGTTGATTTTCTCACTTCTTTTCATGGTATCCTTAATTCTCATATGAACCCCTTAGGCTGTGCAACAGATCATCCTCCTATAGTCAGTAAACTAAGACTGCTGCCAACCTTCCTACCACCCTTCTCACTTGACCAGTTCCTCAAAGTATCTATGATCCACAGGAACTTTCTCTTTGCTTAATGTGACATATCATGTAAAATGCATGAAGAGTTTGCTCTAAACAGCTAAAGCAGGAGGGAAATAAGTGAAGGGTTGGTTATGAAGCCTAACTCCTGCCTCCTTTACTGGACTTGGTGCAGCACAGCACGTGCACACTTTCAGTTTAGTTAGATGGTGTAGAAAAGAATGAAGAGACATTCCTGGAACAAGAACAAACATGCATAAACTGACCATGGAAATTAGAATGTTTCTTCCTATCAAAAGAAGGACATTCTGGAGCAAATACCCAAATAAAGTAGGAAACTGGGAGGCCAGAAGAGACAACAAGGAGGAAAGAGCATGTTTTTGAATAGCTTCGAATCTATTTATGAAAAAGATTGGGAAGCTGGCTCACTGCAGAAGCAGAAGAGTGGACTCACCAACCCAAAAGGTCATTTTCAAATCTAGGTTTCCTTTCTTCCTTTCCAGACCACCACTGGTGAGGTCTAATTCTAAAGTAAAAATCATGTGTTCTTTCTCTGCCGTTGCCTGGGCAAACGTGTAAGTTAAAATGCACAGCACCTCTTTCCCAGGCTCCAGCAAGAACAATGAAAAAAGGATGTAATCTTTTGTGTGGCCCATAAACAACTATAAATTAATGATGGCTTAATATGCATTTAATATGGCAAAAAATCCCATATTTCATATAGCTTTATAAATAAAGCATATCTGATATATCTTATATGATTGATCACAAATAAAACAACAGAATCAAGCAGGTAATATAAAGGACAAATATATTAAAAAATTGATTCTTACCCTTTGCTTTTCTAAGAACATGAGACTCGTGTCCACTCTGGGCCCCTCACCACAAGAAAGACATTGAGTTGCTGAAGCAAGTTCAGAGAAGGACAAGTAAGCTGGTGAGGGGTCTGGAGAACAATTCCTGTGAGAAGAGACTGAGGGAATGGGGATTATTTCATTTGGAGAAGAGGAGGCTAAGGGGAGATCTTATCACTCTCTACAACTTCCTGAAGTGAGGTTGTAGTGAGGTGGGTGCAGCATTTTCTCTCAAGTAACAACAGGACTAGAGGAAATGGCCAGAAGTTGCACCAGGGGAAGTTTAAACTGGGTATTAGGAAGAATTTCTTCACTCAAAGAGTAGTCATGTGCTGGAACAGACTTCTCAGGGAGGTGGTGGAGTCACCATCCCCGAAGGTATTCAAAAAACGTGTAGATGAGGCACTTTAGGACATGCTCTAGTTGGATGGTGAAGTGGGCTTTGTGTGTGTGTCCTTTTTTGTTTGTTTTGGGGTTTTTTTGTTGACAGTTGGACATGGTGATCTTAGAGGTCTTTTCCAACCGTGACAATTCTGTGATTCTGTGTTCATGTTTGTTAACATGACTTGGCCCCAAATAACTTTGGAACTGGTACATAAGTCCCACTCAAATTTTACATATTTGAGATACTTAATTCCTGCAAGTTTTGTGAAAGTAGATGGCCAAGAAGACAGATTATTCATCTCTCGTTGAAGTAACAGGCTAAAATGAACTCAATCCCCATTAAACATCAGAGAATCCATGCTGGAACACAATCCAAGATAGAAAACCATAGGAAAAAAAGATTTCACTGTTTGCAGAACTACTTGTATTGAATGAGATCACAGAGAGATAACATCAGTATGATAGAATCTAATCACCACTCAACAAACATTTTGGAAACAAGTCAGCAACCACATCTGCTTCAACAGGACCAAAGCCTCATGCGACAGGAAGGTTATTAGAGACCCTGCCTCTCATTATTTTGTTTTTGCTTATAATTTCACAGCATGAAAACTCAATATTGCAAAATAAAACAGTTTCCTTCACAGACTGTCCAGAATGGAGAAAGAAATTGGGCCAGACATTCCAGATCCTGAAGAAATTGATGCCTGTGGAGCTATGGATTTCTACCAGCAAAACATCTGGCACAAAATAACATTAAATAACTTGCTTCTCTTTCCTCTTACCATTGGTGGGAGGCAAGAATAACTCCACTGATGTTTCAAGCCTGAAAACAAGACAAAAGAGAAGAAAATCAGCCCTTTAAACATAGCAAGACATCTTAAAGGAATATAACTCCAAGTATTTTTATTTCCTCAATAGCACAAAATGTTACATCGTGAGACATTTTTCTTGGTTACGACACATGAGACAGCTGCTTCACAATATTCTGAATACAACTTAGGAATTCCCATTTGATACTCTTTCATGGCTTTAGTCACAGCTCCAGGCATCAGAACCTCTGCACAGGTAAATTTGGGCAATTTGTAACATGACTCACACGAAATTTGGCCCAGGAGCGGAGCCAGGTGTCCTAAGTCTCAGGAAGGGTAATGGGAGCTCTGTGTGCTCAGCCCTTCTTAGCTGAAACACTTCCTAAAGTGAAAGGAGTTAAAGTCAAACACCTATAAATTAGGTAGTCCATATTCAAACCATCAGGCCTTGATTCCCCTCTGATGTCTCAGTCACTGAAGTGAAACCCACGCAAACCTGCCCTTCCTCACTATGTCCAGCAGTGGGATGTGGTCTGGAAGACCTGGGCTGTGGATCTCTTAAGTACAGGCACTTCCATCTGTTGTATGGCATCCCTTGTACAATATGACAACAGCTCCCACTTCCCCTTCTCACTCTTCAGCTCTGCAGGAGTTTTTCTTGCACATAAAGCTGGACTGGCAGTGGGATCCATCAGTGCTGAGCAGTTCACTTTGCCTGGCAGGGAGGTATCCACACCAGGTCTCTGTGGGGGGCAGAGATGTTTTAGACAGACAGAAACTTTCCAAGAGGGTTACAGTCTGCAGACCCATCAGGCAGTATCTTGCCTAAGTAAGTCTCTGGATGACCATTCTTTCTTCTTTCTCCATCACCTTGAGGACAGATAAAAAGCCTTTAAGGGAGATCTTAAGTCAGCGTTGCCATTTCAACCCCACAGATGCCAAAGTGATTTTTATACTCTTTCTGGTCAACTAATGGCCAAGCCCCAACAAAGGGACTTTAATGGGTTGCAACAGGCAATAAACCATTATCTATTGGCTCTAGAAACAAGGAAGGGAGTGGAGGTACAGCTGGAAAAAAGCACAGACCCACAGCAGGTCCAAATACTTGCAGAAACTGATTTATCCAAAATTTGATACCAGATGTTAGAACTTTAACAGAGCTCCACAGAACATTAAATGCTTCTTATGTTTTCAGTATTCAAACCACTCCATCTGGGCACTTCTGCCACAGGGCACAAACAAAACACTGCCTAATACTAATGAAAGAAGTCAAATTCTGCTCTGCAAGTTCAATACAAACCGAGTAAGAGCAAACACATGCTAAGTTGTTCCTGGGAACACTGAGCACAAGAGAGGGGCTGTCTGGGATTACAGCATTTCTAAATTATGCCAGCCCAGAGTCTGGTTTTAGAGAGGATATATTAGTGATATGTTACCACAAACACCGTGCTAAACTGGAGCACTCTGCATCTTTGATTACTAAATATCCTGTTCATAATATACCAAACATTCCCATTTCCCTGCCTACTTAGAGCTTCCATAGATTGCTGCACAACTGCTAGTCCATGGAAAAGTTGCATGCTTTTTCTTGGATGTCTATTTGGGTATCACTTCTTTGCAGATAATATAAATTTTCCCCTGTACGCATCTTTAGCTTTGTGGACTCCTTGTTCTTCTATTAGTTCTTTCTCCCTAGCCCACCAAAAGCCAGTAGCTTTATGTAATAAGAGACATTATGTATTGCACACTTCTGTGCAAAATCTTTTCCCAAACCATTTTCCTTCTTGAAATCCAGGACTACCTCCATTTTCACACAATTTAAGGCCGTTGAGACTGGGCAGTGGCAGCTGAAGGCACTTCTCCCTTATTTTCTGAGCTGCCAGTGCAACTTCCAAGCCCCTTTTTGCTGAGTCCACTCTGCAAAGGGGAAGTTTTACAGGATGAAGATCTGGCCCAGTTATCTCTCTCTACAGTAGCTCCTTCCTTTTGTAGATTTGTGTATTTTTCTTGAGCTGCTCCCTATATTGTCACCTCCACTACATCCTGCTTGTTATCTTTTCCTCCCTCAATCATCAATTAACTCCAACTCAGAATTCATCTCTTCTTTAAAAGATGTAATCTTACAGGTTGTCTCATGCCTTCCTGAAAGGTTGACAACTTTGCCAGTTCCTCCCTTAGAATTTCCTTCTATAACTGGCTGTAGCCTCCTCTTTTTTGTTTAGATCATCTCACACTCTACCAGATGTAACTTGACCATGAGATGTGCAGTTGCCTTTGGATCAATGCCATCAAGCTTTTGTGTATTTACTCTGATTAGACACTGGGTGGTGCTCTTTGCACTTCCATGCCAGTAAAAGCACTTGGCAAAGCAATCCCTCAGGAGAACTGTGAAAATTCCCCGGGGTCAGATACAGTTACATATCTGAGCCTCTAAATCCTGGGGGAAGAGGATGTTTTGACTACACAGAATGTAGCTGAAGCTGCAGTGGAAGAAGCTCAGGTAGGTAAGGACAAATGACAAATGAAATGTTACTTCCTATTACACACAAGTCCACCAAGTAGTGGCTTTCACATTCCTCGTCAAATATTTCACTTGCTAATTGGTTCCTTACCAGTGTTGCCCCTGGCAACAAGGCAGATGTAAGTGGCATAAAGTGGGCTGAGTGACATTACGTCTGCTTGTAAATGTAACTCGGCTTGTGCATGGGGGAGATGATCTGAAGGAGGTTAACAACGTCATGTGAAACCTCCTTTGGTCTTGGAGAAAGGAGCTTCTTAATGCTGCATGAATGGTGAAAGAGTCAGGCAGGAAACATCTCAGTGGCAAGCATTTCTGAAAGAATCACTCTGGGATTCTATAGAAAATGAGTTAATCTCATCTTTTTACCTGCTAAGAAATATTCCTTTTACAACAGATGTTTGTCTTTAGCTATTTTTCAATGGTCAGAGGCTGAGATTTTTAAAGGTGCAATGAATAAGCAGAGGAAAGAAATACACTTTATGGCAAAAAAGGGAGATAGGAGATACATGTTTGGGTTTTTTCCCCACTACGCTGATTTTTGTGTAGCCCCTGGCAAATCAGGCTGTCTCTCTGTGGTTTAGCTTCCCAGCCTGTAAAGAGATAATTCCTTCTCTTCTGGCTCTGCTCCAAGGCTCTTTCTCCAGTGAAGTGCCACAGAGGTACAAAATATTTTGTGTGTCTGCATCTGAGGGACGCAGCTCTGGAAAAGGCACTCTAGTAAAATAAAGAGGCAAATAGAGAGACCACCATAGCACCTAGGAGAAATCAGGGAAAAGAGGGAATAAAAGGATTCGTAAGGATGGGGGCAGAATTGATGAGAAACATTTGGACTAGCTGGGTATAGTCACGGACCTAAGATGTGGGATTTAAGCTTGTATTTACAACTATGTGGATTAGTCCAGCTCTGGATGTACAGGCATCAGCAGAGCCCCAGAAAAGTTGTGGGGATCACTGAAGAGTCCCACCTGCAGGAAGACCTTGAGCTAAGCTTTTGAAACTTTCCAGCAATCCTACCTGGATTAAACTGTTCAGAAGGGTGGCCTTGTTCAGCTGAAGGACTTGCAAAGATGTGGTGATCCTCTGAAATGCTACAGCATCTCCTCAGCTGCCTGGTCCACTGTTCACACAAAGACTGCTCAGTCTTCTTGGATGTCATGTTCTAAATATCTTCAAAGACAGTTCTGAGAGGGAGATGCTTGAGAGTTAATGGTGGTTGGATTAATAAAACACTCCAAAATGAGCACTGCTGTTGAAGTCAGTATGGAACTCTTTCAGCTACACCATTTAATGTGGCATACATAGGACAGTCAATTTTATGCTACCTGCAACACTCCCTCCTTCTCTTTGCAAGTGGGCATTGCAATCATTAGAATTTATGGGATAGTTGATCTGCTTGTGCTTCACAGGCAGAAATGGGCTAAATGGCCCAGTTCTGCAGATCTGCCATGACTAAGGACATGGTTTAGTGGTGACCTGGCAGTGCTGGGTTAATGGATGGACTCGATGATCTTGATGGTCTCTTCCAACCAGAACAATTCTATGACTCTGTGACTCACTGATGTCAATGAACTGGCCTTCTCAAGATGAGGAAGTTGAATACAAGAGATACTGCTGCCAACATGGGCTGTTGTTTTGAAAAATACTACTACAGGCAATGCTTACATGCAAAACAGCCTCAAAAAGCAGAACCCCCTGTTGTTATTCTTTTTTTTTTTTTTAATAGAAAAGTATAATCTCATGAACAGAATGAAAAACAAGAGAGCTCTCTCTGGGGTATCATCCCCCTTGTTGTCCCTGCTGCTGGATCACGTTGGGCTTTGCTGGGTGAGGTCTGCTAAATGTGTGGTGACTGACACGGGCCTTGCTGGTGCCTGCTCTCCTCTATTATAAAATGCTGCTAGAGTGACAGAGCTGGCAGGAGGGACTGTGTGTGTCCACACTTCACCTACTGTAATACGAAGTCCAGCATTGCTCCTTAAGCCCCTGAGGAAGGCAGATTTGGAGAAGGGTGAAGCACTGCATGGCCAAGCACAACCCCACGCTCCGCTCTCTCCGCTCCACCGCGGTTCTCTCTCTAACACCAAGGCAGAGCGGGCGGTAGGGCACTGTGGAAGGCTTGCCAGAATCTTTGCTGAACTCCTTTGCCTCCTTCTCCGTGTGTCTGTAGACAGGTGCAGAGAACTTTTTTCAATACAGATACCATGAGTCTGAATAGGTTATGGCATAATTTTTAGTTCTTCCAGTAAAGGAGCACGTTGAGTGCAAAGCGGTGCCGGGTTTGTGCCTCCCTGCAACGGCAATTCCACCGAAGCATTGCTGAGCAGGGTTACCCAGAGAACTAAGCTCTTAACGTGCCCTTTGTCGTGCACGCAGAATGACTTTCTGATTCCTTGGTTATTTTTCAGTAAGAAAAATTGTTTAGTTTCACAGTACATCACAATATTCAATGAGCTTGCCCCTCGGGAACCCGGAGAGCTTTCAAATCTTAATACAGACGTCTTCCAAATGAGATCATTAACGTGCATGTATCTAGATTTAGGGCCAAGGAAGCGCTTCAATTTTTGCCTGCCAAATTTTCATTTTTGGCTTAATTTCCTTCCCATATAGTCAAAGAACTGTACCACATGGAATGCTTTAAACAATAGATGGGATAACATCATTTTTCAATTGCTCTTGAAAAGGTTTTTAACCACATGAACCATTTCAGGGTTCGCTAAGAAGTTACTATTGCAAATAATGTCATTGTTCCAGACCAAATTCCTTGCATTCCAGAATAACTTTTAAAGCAGTGAGCATGACTGGGTTGGGATTTTTAACCAACCTCTTTATGGTAACACTTAGAGGAATGTAAATTTTCTTCAAAAGGTTTGCATTAGAAAGAAAGGACCAAAGCCTACAAACACTCAAATCTGCAGAACTAATATTTAATGCTAATGACCCATCAATCTCAACAAAAGGAAAATAAACATTTAAGCGTTAGGAAACTCTGAACACTCTTTTATTTTAAACAAATAAAAAGTGAGAAAAACAGTAGACAAACTCTGGCAAACCTAGAATTATATCAAGTACAAGCAATAAATTCTGGTTTTCCTCTTTTGCTAGAAGGACGAGTCTGTTACTTGCCTTTTGACTGAACCCAAGGCTTGCTGTCATGAGGGCTGAGCCCCTCCTCAAAGAGGTGTGCAGCTTTGGTTTCCCTGGGCTTCACCTGGAGCAAAGAACACACGTTTTTTTTCTGGTCATGTTTTCTCCCTACATTCAAACCATTTCCATCGCATTCATCTAAAGACAACGTCATTTCATGGTTTGCCCAATGAAGGAGACTGGCACCAACATCTTCACTGGGTAACACCTACAGGAAGAGTCATCTGGGATAGATGAGCTGTTGCTCTTGCAATTAGCTGTCCTACTTGTTCAGGCAGAGGGTCCTCAGTTCTTCCTCTACCAATGCAGGGGAGACTAGTCTTGGCAACCCACAAACTGAAACCTACCTGGTTACTGGACTTTCTTGGATGAACTGAATTAAACAAGGGGGTGCTTTAGGAGATGAACTGCTCTGGGGAGCAGGACCTGTAATTCACTGCATGCTCCTACCATACAGGACACAATGGAATCGAACTTCTTTCTGGCCAGTAAAGCAACATAAATGGGAAACCACACGCTCCAGAGGGGCTGTTTGATCCTCATTTTGATTCTGTGCTACAGGCCAGCTTCTCATTTCCCACACATCAGCCTATTTCCACTGAATTATCACCAGATGTAGAATTGGCCTTTCAAGTCCAGAGCTTCAGTTTATCTTTTTTAGAAAGACTGTTTTTTGAAGAATCAGCTTAGCTGTCATATAAACCAACAGTAGCTTGTACCACTCAAAATGAAAGGAATTAGCTTATTTATTAGCCTCATTTCCTATGAATAGAAAGCTTTTGTCATCATACTCCTCCTCAGTCTATCACAGCCCTGGCTGGCTGATCATCCACATCAAGGGACTTGCTGGAGTGTGCTGTGACTTCCCCCCTCTTCCCCCAAAGCTGGGTACTCTGCAGCAAGTGGTAGTACAAAGGTTGCCCCCTGACACGGGGAAGGGACATAGCTGGGGTAACTCAACCAGACCTAGAACCTGGGACTAGTTTCACAGATAAAGGCAGGGACTGCTACATTCTTCAAAGCCTAATGAAAATAGATGCTTCAGTTTAAGTCAAAGTGCCCGAAAAAGAAAAAGAGCCACAGAAAGAGGAAAATCTTTCTACATGATTGAAAAAAAAAAGTGGGAAATGTCTCCTTTGGAATTTGAGTTTCAGAGGCACTGAAGTCAATCAGCCACAAGACAGAGCTATTAGGAAAACAGATTTAATTAGCTCTTTTGCCACTTGTTTATTTTCCTCAGGCGAAAAGAAAACACTTCTTTCTTTGATGTGTTACATAAATTACTTCACTATGCTCTCTGCAACCAACCAACCAACCACAGCCCCCCTTCAGTTTACTCCTGGTCTCCAGACAACCACGGTGTGCACACACTCACTGCTTGTCCCTGGATGTTACTGCTGAAACAAAAGTGGCAAAGGTACCTTTTCCAGTCAACCTGCAAGATGAAATTTCAGACAGAGTGCAAGGTGACATCTGCTCCTCCAGCTTGTACTAACCCAGCACACACTCACTGGGAAGATGCATCTCCCATTAACTGGTGTCTGCTGGTTGTGGTACTGATGCTGAAAATGCCCATGTTAAGACTTTTAGGCCAAATATATTTGATAAAAATGCATGGGATTCTAGGACTCTTATTATTTCCAGACAAGTTTACTTCAGAAATAGCCTCTGCCCAGCAGCAGCTCTCCAGATCTGCCCCATGCCTCACTGATTCATTAATACTGCACTGGGGGATTGCAATTCAGGACTTCTGGTTTCTGCTGGTTCTGCCACTGCAAGAGACTTGTTTCTGCAGCTGCAAAAGTGCTGTTAACCTTGCTAACCTCTTTCAAGGTTTAGCTGAGTCATGTTGGAAAATCCTTTGAGATAAAGGCTGTAAGAACTACAAGTGATTAGAATTAAATGGGACACTTTGGGAGGCACAGAAGTTACCCAATTGTTCCAGGCTACAAGACATTGTGACTAGATACTGCATAAACCTCCGCCTGGGTCAAGTCCAAATACTGTCCAGGAAAAAAAAAAAACAAAGAAAGATTAAGTAAAATGAAAGATTAAGTAAGAACCATACCTATAAAGCTAGTACAGCTTTAGCCTGGAGAACAAGGACAAAAAAAGCCAACTGGAGTCCCTTGAGAGTTTTCCTAGTCTTCAAACTACTGCATAAATCCCATTTAACGTGTGAGCTCGGGAATTCTGATAAAGATTTTGAAATGTTGCAATTCCAGTAGTCCATATTTTGTCTGTGGAAGGGATATGATACTCATCCCTTAACAACTGCTCGTAGGTACGACAGATGTCAAGCTTGGTATTATCTTACTTGCTGTTCGCAGCTGGAGCGATGCAAAAAGAGTTTGATCCTGGACTGACCAAGGTGTGTGGTTTTGCCTTGACATGAACAAGATGAAAGTAGCTGCTAATACGGGTGGTTTGGGGTCCCTCTACGAACACACACAAGGACAGAGGCTCAAGAGCTCAGTCCCCACAGTTAGGACAAGATTCTGAAAAGGATTTCTGTGTTGCATGCTTGTAATATCCAGCTACTTCTAAAAGAGCCTAAGCAAGAGCTAAGAAATGTGTAAACCTACTGCAAGTGATAGATGCTTAGTCCTTTGATCATTTTGTCACTAAGCCAGCAAGTCTATGAGCAATCAGCAGTCCCAGGTTCTCCAAATACCCATGAAAATAAAGCCCAACACGTTGGGAACACTGCAAAGTCTTCAATAGTTTAAGCCTGCTTTTTACAACAGCAAAAGACAAAGTAATTCAACGTCAACTCACGGGCAAAATATAAAGTGACAACTTTCAAAGGCTCCCTATTTCAAGTTTGTATTTGGCTCAACTGAGTGAAAATTTAGTAGGAAACACAGAATCCCATGCCCTGCCATACCACGTATTTTGATAGCAAGGCCTGCAAAACTGTAGTGAGATTCAGTTTAAAAATGACTGATTTTTAGGGTCTACAAGCCCTAAGAAAGGCTAGTATAACAGATCCTGCCCTTGGCAGGGCTTGGGTTTCTTACTCTCTGCTCTAACTCTGCTTCCTGTGATTTTCTATGCTCTGAAAGGATGCAAATCTCCCTTTTTCTTGGTAAAAAAATGGAGTTTAGACACAATCTCCCCATTAGGTGGAAGGATTAATGCCCTCCTCCATCAATACAGACCAACACCCATGGGTGGTGGGGAAGAGATCTCATGGCTGGACAGGTTCCTTCCACCACCCATCCTGCCCACGCCGGCTTCCCTCCCTGCATTACACAGCAGAACAGGATTTAGGTGGCGTCACTTGTACCAATTCCCTGAACAATAAATACCGACTACACTTCTAGGCCAGCCCAGAACGCCCTGGGCAGACCCAGGGACGTCTCCCCAACCCGGGGAAGGGCCTCGCCAAGGCCGGGGAGACCAGCCGGCCCAGCAGGAGAGGCGAGGCCCGAGGGGAGAGGCTGGGCAGCGGGGGCAGGCGGCAGCTCGGCCCACGGCCAGGCCCCGGGGTAACCTCGGGAAGTCCGTCGGGCGTCCCCAGCCCCACCAGCTCCCCCTCAGCCCGCCCGCCGCCGCCGCCCCGGCCCGACACGAGCGGAGGCTTCGCGCCGGCTCCCCCTGGGAGGGGCTCCGGCTCTTCTGCCGCCCCGCTCTGCCCTCGGGTGACGAAGCACCCCGGCAGCCAGCCCCGGCACGGCCCCCCTGCCCCCGCCGCGGCGGCCCCGGCACTCCCAGCCCCGGTGGCAGCAGCCGGTCCCGTGGTCTCGCCGTGGGCGCCTGCGCGGCGCTCCTCCTCCTCCTTCTCCTCCTCCTCCTCCTCCTCCCGCCGGTGGCGGCCGCTGTCAGGATGAGGCGGAGGAGGCGGAGGCCCAGGCCGGCAGCTCCCGTCTCTCGCCGGGGCCCCCTGGCGTAGCGGTTCCCGCTCCGACGCCGCGGCTGGAGGCGGAGGAGGCCGCGGCGGCGCCGCCCGCCCGCCCGCCGGAGCCATGGCCCAGTCCGGCCCGAGTCCCCCGACGGACGGTAAAGGGGGAAGGCGGTC